>CAUYQU010067041.1:0-35791 GCA_963574635.1 Cheracebus regulus | reverse complement strand
TCTGTTCACTCTAATGGTAGTTTCCTTTGCTCTGCAGAAGCTCTTAAATTTAATTAGATCCCATTTGTCTATTTTGGCTTTTGTTGCCATTGCTTTTGGTGTTTTAGTCATGAAGTCCTTGCCTGTGCCTATGTCCTGAATGGTATTGCCTAGGTTTTCTTCTAGGATTTTTACAGTTTTAGGTCTTATGTTTAAATCTTTAATCCATCTGGATTAATTTTTGTATAAGGTATAAGGAAGGGGTCCAGTTTCTGCTTTCTGCAGGTGGCTAGTCAGTTTTCCCAACACCATTTATTAAGCAGAGAATCCTTTCCCCATTGCTTATTTTTGTGAGGTTTGTCAACGATCAGATGGTTGTAGATGTGTGGCGTTACTTCTGAGGACTCTGTTCTGTTCCATTGGTCTATATCTCTGTTTTGGTACCAGTACCACGCTGTTTTGATTACTGTAGCCTTGTAGTATAGTTCACCACAGTGAAGCCTACTTGATCGTGATGAATAAGCTTTTTGATATGCTGTTGCATTTGGTTTGCCAGTATCTTATTGAAGATTATTGCAGCGATGTTCATCATGAATATTGGCCTGAAATTTTCTTTTTTAGTTGTGTCTTTGCCAGGTTTAGGTATTAGGATGATGCTGGTCTCATAAAGTGAGTTAGGGAGGATTCCCTCTTTTTGTATTGTTTGGAATAGTTTCAGAATGAATGGTACCAGCTACTTTGTGTACGTCTGGTAGAATTTGGCTGTGAACCTGTCTGGACCTGGACTTTTTTGGTTGGTAGGCTATTAATTGCTGTTTCAACTTCAGACCTTGTAATTGGTCTGTTCAAGGATTCAACTTCTTTCTGGTTTAGTCTTGGGAAGGTGTAAGTGTCCAGGAATTTGTCCATTTCTTGTAGATTTACTGGTTTATGTGCATAGAGTTGTTTGTAGTAATCTCTGATGGTAGTTTGTATTTCTGTGGAATTGGTGGTGATATCCACTTTATCATTTTTTATTGCATCTATTTGATTTTTTTATTAGTCTGATTAGTGGTCTATTTTGTTGATCTTTAAAAAAAAAAAAACCAGCTCCTGGATTTACTTATTTTTTTTAAGGGTTTTCTGGGTCTCTATCTACTTCAGTTCTGCTCTAATCTTAGTTATTTCTTGTCTTCTGCTAGCTTTTGAATTTGTTTACTCTTGCTCCTCTAGGTCTTTTAATTGTGACAATAGGGTGTCGATTTTAGATCTTTCCTCACTTCTCATGTGGGCATTTAGTGCTATAAATTTCTCCATAGACACTGCTTTAAATGTGTCCCAGAGATTCTGGTGCATTGTATCTCATTCTCATTGGTTTTGAAGAACATCTTTATTTCTGCCTTCATGTCATTATTTACCCAGTAGTTATTCAAGAGAAGGTTGTTCAGTCTCCATGTAGTTGTGTGGTTTCGAGTGAGTTTCTTAATCCTGAGTTCTAATTTGACTGCACTGTGGTCTGAGAGACTGGTTGTTATGATTTCTGTTCTTTTGCATTTGCTGAGGAGTGATTTACTTCCAATTATGTGGTCAATTTTAAAGTAAGTGTGATGTGGTGCTGAGAAGAACGTATATTCTGTGGATTTGGGGTGGAGAGTTCTGTAGATGTCTATTAGGTCCGCTTGGTCCAGATCTGAGTCCAAGTCCTGGATATCCTTGTTAATTTTTTGTCTCATTGATCTGTCTAATATTGACAGTGGAGTGTTAAAGTCTCCATTATTATTGTGTGGAAGTCTAAGCCTCTTTGTAAGTCATTAAGAACTTGCATTATGTATCTGGGTGCTCCTGTATTGGTGCATATATATTTAGGATAGATCTTCTATTGCATTGATCCTTGACCATTATGTAATGTCCTTTTGAGTCTCTTTTGATCTTTGTTGGTTTAAAGTCCACTTTATCAGAGACTAGGACTGCAACCCCTGCTTTCTTTTTTTCTCCATTTGCTTGGTAAATCTTCCTCCATCCCTTTATTTTGAATCTGTGTGTGTCTCTGCACATGAGATGGGTCTCTTGAATACAGGACACCGATGGGTCTTTACTTTTTATATAATTTGCCAGTCTGTGTCTTTTGATTGGGGCATTTAGCCCATTTATATTTAAGGTTAATATTGTTATGTGTGAATTGATTCTGCCATTTTGATACTAGCTGGTTTTTTGCACATTAGTTGTTGCAGTTTCTTCATTGCGTTGATGGTCATTACCATTTGGTATGTTTTTGCAGTGGCTGGTACTGGTTGTCTCTCTCCATATTTAGTGCTTCCTTCAAGAGCTCTTGTAAGGCAGGCCTGGTGGTGATGAAGTCTCTCAGCAATTGCTTGTCCATAAAGGCTTTTATTTCTTCTTCTCTTATGAAGCTTAGTTTGGCTGGATGTGAAATTGTGGGTTGAAAGTTCTTTCCTTTAAGGATGTTGAATATTGGCCCCAACTCTCTTCTGGCTTGTAGGGTTTCAGCTGAGAAAGCCACTGTGAGTCTGATGGGCTTCCCTTTGTGGGTAACCTGACCTTTCTTTCTGGCTACACTTAGCATTTTTTCCTTCATTTCAACCCTGGTGAATAGGACAATTATGTGCCTTGGGGTTGCTCTTCTTGAGAAATACCTTTGTGGTGTTCTTTGTATTTCCTGGTTTTGAATGTTGGCCTGCCTTGCTAGGTTGGGGAAGTTCTCCTGGATAATATCCTGAAGAGTGTTTTCCAGATCGGATTCATTCTCCCTGTCACATTCAGGTACACTGATCAAACATAGATTAGGTCTTTTCACATAATCTCATGTTTCTTAGAGGCTTTGTTCATTTCTTTTCACTCTTTTCTCTCTAATCTTGCCTTGTTATTTTATTTGAGTCAATCTTCAATCTCTGATATCCTTTCTTCTGCTTGATCAGTTCAGCTACTGAACCTTACGTATGCTGCGTGAAGTTCTCATGCTGTGTTTTTCAGCTCCATGAAGTCGTTTATGTTCTTCTCTAAGCTGGTTATTCTAGTTAGCATTTCATCTAACCTTTTTTCAAGGTTCTTAGATTCTCTGCGTTGGGTTAGAACATGTTCCTTTAGCTCAGAGAAGTTTGTGGTTACTTACTTTCTGAAGCCTGCTTCTGTCAATTTGTCAAACTCATTCTATATCCAGTTTTGTCCCCTAGCTGGTGAGGAGTTGTGATCTCTTGGAGGAAGAAAGATGTTCTGGTTTTAGGGATTTCATCTTTTTGTGCTGGACCCTTCCTGTCTTCATGAATTTATCTACCTTCGGTGTTTGAAGTTGGTGACTTTTGGAGGGTGTCTCTGAGTGGATGTCCTTTCTGTTGATATTGAAGCTATTTCTAACAGTCAGGCCCCTCTGTTGCAGGACTGCTGGAGGTCCACTCCAGACCCTGTTTGCCTGGGAATCACCAATGGGGGCTGCAGAATAGTAAGGATTGCTGCCTGTTCCTTCGTCTGGTAGCTTCATCCCATAAGGGTACCCACCAGATTTCAGCCAGAGCTCTCCTGTATGATGTATCTCTTTGGATATACAGGGGGTCAGGGAGCCACTTGAGGAGACAGGCTGTCCCTTATCAGAGCTCAAGTGCTGTGCTGGGAGCTCCGTTACTGCCTTCAGAGTTGCTGGGTGGGAACATTTAAGTCTGCTGCAGCGGAATTCACAACCACCCTTTTTCCCAGGTGTTCTGTCCCGGGAAGGTGGGGCTTTATTTACACGTCCATGATGGGATGCTGCCTTCTTTCAGAGTTGCCCTGCCCATCAAGGAGGGAGTCTAGTCACAGTCTGCCTGCAGAGGCATTGCTGAGCTGCCCCGGGCTCTGCCCAGTTGCTGTATAAACTTCCTTGCTATTTTGTTTACACAGGAAAGGTTAGAACTGCCTCAGTAATGGCAGACTGCCTCGGTAATGGTGGACAGCCTTTCCCCCACTGAGCTCGGCTGTTGGGGATCAAGCTCAAACTGATGTGCTGGCTGCGAATCTCTCAAGCCAGTGAGTTTCAGTTTGCTGGTCTTTGTAGGGGTGGGACCTGCTGAGCCAGATTACTTGGCTCCATGCCTTCAGCCCCCTGTTTTTCAGGGGAATGGATGGCTCTGTCTCACAGTTGTTCCAGGTGCCAGTTAAAATGATCACTGAGATTTATGCTGGAAACCCAGAGCGCCAGCTGAAATGTCTGCCCAGGTTTGTTCTGGAAACCTGCAGCACTTGTCGGCCCGGTGGGAATCTCCTGGTCTGTGGGCTGTAAAGACTGTGGGAGAAGTGCAGTATCTGAACTGGAGTGCTGGAGTGGCTGGAAAAGTCCCTCACGGCCTCCACTGGGTAGGAGGCCATTGCACTTCCCAGGTGAGGCAGCGCCCCACCCTGCCTCAGTTTGCCCTTCTTGGGCTACAACTGCTGTCCAACCAGTCCCACTGAGATGAACCTGGTACCTCAGTTGGAAATGCAGAGATCACTCACCTTCTGCATCACTCTCACTGGGAACTGTGCTCCAGAGCTATTCCTTTTCAGCCATCTTGGCGGAAGTCCCAGGAATATGCATTAATTAGGCCTTGACTCAGCAGCAATTTTGGTTGTGGAGTCAATTATTTTTAGCCCCTGTGAATTCAGGGACTTTGTAAAATTGTGGCAATTTACTTCAAGACTTATATTGCAGAGTAAATAATATAAATTAAAACACTTAATCCAACACAGATTATTGAAGGTTAACAATTGCTTTACTGTTTGATACAGTTTTCTAATATGATCAATTTCATTTCTGAGAATGGAAGTAAGGACACCTCTTTGCTCCAGCTGCGAATTCCTTTAAAGCTAATACAGTAGTTTAGATTCAGTATAGAATGACTTGATAGTAAAGTTTTTAATCAACTTGAAGCAGTTGAGGTTTGGAGATAGAAAAAAATGAGTAAATTACTTCTCACTTATTAAATATGCTCATGTTGTCCACTTTTTCTGTTCCCCTTCTTATTTTAAATGTGATTGTGTAGCAAAACTCTTCAGAAAACAATTCAGGGATCTTTTATACCCTCCAACCCCTCATCTATGTATTTCTTTCCATTTACATGGATTTATACACTAATGGCTCATAATCTTAAATAACACTAAAATGACCCTTCTCAATAGCAAATCATTGATTTACAAAATTCAGACATCTTCATCATCTATGTTCAGACAATTGTGCTGGGAATCTTTTCTTAACAAAATGATGCCAAATTCTTAACAGCAGGTTACATCTGAAGGTTGACTTGTGGCAGAAACCTAATTAGTGACTTTTATTTAAACACCCTTTTCTCTAAATGTTTCAAAGAAAGAGTGAGAGAATATAAAGAGGGCAGTTTGTTAAAAATAAAATAAAATAAAATAAATGCTAGCCAACACTTAGAAGTAATACATTTATATTGTTTTATTGTAGCAATTCTAATTTTCTCCCTTTAGGATTAAATGTCAGCTGCAGGTTGAATAGGGCAAAAACTGAAAGAAGACAACAGTTTGAAGCTTTCCCTTCCTTTTCCATTTCCAAACATAATATCAAATGACTTAAAATGAATGAAGATGCTTTAGAGTTCTGGGTGTCACAATAAAACACATAAGCTTACACATTTACATTGACACACATACTGTCCTTTCTAAAATGTCTCAAAAGAAAATATTGTATAATGGGAAAATTCTCTGTGTCACTTCATTTAAAACATCAGGAAGCACCACTGCATGCATATGAACCAAGCAGATGTGCACACAAATGTGTGTGTGTGTGGGTACATGGAAGCACAACCAGCATTTGGAATGTCCTCCCTCAGGCAAAGCAAGGACCTGTAAGTAGTACTATTTTTCCTATCAGCCCTGGAGAGTACAGAGGCAGCCCTGTGTGTTATTAATGGATAAAATCTGAACAGCAGCCAACCCCAAGGTGAACCCTATGCATTTAAAACATTTCATCAGACATCTGAGATTTTTTTTTTTCCAGCAGATATCTCTCCAGCCGCCACTCAATAGATCCCAAGAAGAGAGCAATAGCTGGTCTCGCTAATGTGCAAATTGATAGTATGAGCTCCCCACTAAAATATAAACAGCTCTGTATTTCTTAAGTATCAATATCACAGGATGGGCTGGTGTGAGGGAAGTCTGTGGATTACTGTAGAATTATCTGGCAAAAGGAAGCAGTAAATGTAAAGTCTTTGCCCAACCAGCTGGCTTCTTGAGTTTCTTTCTGGGATGTTTGGATGCTCTGCTGAATTCTATCAGCAGGAATCTAGACATTTGTCTAGTTTACAACTTCAATTTTTTATAAGGGTTATAAAAAATTGGAAGTAGGTGGTTTGTAAAGTTAGAGGTAGAATAAAAATAATTAGTGTTTACTTATTATTTTTATTTGTCTCTGCTTAATTACTAAAATGATTTGAATGTTCACTGGTTATTTTCATTTGCCACAGATCCATTCTTTACTCCATTTTGTGCCCAGAGAAGCTGACTCCTATGGATTGTATCACCCTGGCTACCTGGCCAACTGGCTTCCAATGGGACTTGACCACTGGAAGTCCTGGGAGAAGACTGGAGGCCAGGAGGAGGCAGAGACTTTGGTATTTCTTTCTTCCTACTGTGGGCCAGATTCCTGGCACTGGCTGTGTCCTTCCAGGAACACAGCTCCCAAAGAGGGGCCCATCTGCATGGCCACAGCTCTCACTGTGATTTGCCAACACAACTTCCATTCATGCCCCTTTAGGCTAGGAAGTGGCAGAGGCTGTCCACTCTTGCCAGTCTCTGAGTGCCTCATGTCCCTAATTTTTCCCTTTTGCTCTATCCACAATTCAGTAAATAGGCAGTTTCTTCATTAGAGTGCCCTGTACCACATGGACGGGATACAACTTTCTGCTTTTTTCAGTATTAGTTAAAATTTGTAGAATGCTTACAACAGTGCCTGACACATAATAAGCATGCTTTATGTTTGTTAAATTAATAAAAGTAAACACATATAATCATAACACTGAATCGTGTTCAGAGGAAAAGGGTGCTATGTTTGACCAGGCAGAATCAAGAGCTCATTCCTAGCATAAGAGTTTGTGGAGTCAAGGAGTTAATACCAAGGATAAAGACAATCCCCCAAGGTGACCAAAACAATAGCAGCAACAACAAAACAGCATTGTATGCCATACCCTAGTTCCTAAGGTTGCTATCTTGGCCTCAAGGACTCTTTCTTTTTTTTATTATATGGGTTAAACATGCATTTAATTTTTCCAAAGGTAGAATTTGAGGCAGTATTTCCCTCTTCCTAACTAAAGAGAACAAAGATTAATGAGGTATGAGTAAAAACAAAAGGAAACTTTATTAACCCATCATGGGTAACTTTAGGCCAGTAGAGAGGAAGAGCATGAGGGTGTACAAACCTAAAGAAGAATAGGTAGTCAAAGCCCTTGCCATGGCAGCCTGCTATGTGGTCCATTGATAGTGGCCACAGTGCAGTGGGCTATGTCCAGGAAGCCCGCAATCCCCAAGGAACTAGATCTGCCTTACCTTATCAGAGGAATGGGGAGCAGGAATTCAGCAGTCCATTGGGTGAAGCAGCAAAGGCACAGCAATGAATGTGAGTCCTGTCATCCAAGACCATCTTAGGGCCTCTTAGGGCCCTTCTTGTAACTGAATGTTTTTTATTGAATCTGACCAGCCTGACAATGGCTGGTGTGTGCTGGCACAAGAAACTCACCAATACTGTCAAATGATATTGCTCCTATATAGACTGTACACATGAATTCAACTGCTACACTTTTATTATGTTTTGTTGCAAATTTATCCCTAAAAGGATTGTCCTGGGAACCCCTGTAATATAGTCTGCAATGCAAATCCCCATTTGCCTTTCAAGAATCCCCATCCAGCAGGAACTGGCCTCATCTCAAAATCTATTACCCTTTTGCTACTTGTATGTCTGCCCAAGTCTGAATTTTTTGTCTAGAATACTGCATAAGGAGACTCTAACAGAACATTTTGTGGTTGCAACTCAATGCCATGAAGAGGTGAGGTGCTGGAGAATCTATTTTAAGTTCAGCAGAAGAATGCAGAATAGGCAATTTATATTCTGTCCTTTCACAGGTGTTTTCACCCAGTTTAGAGGCAGACAAAGATCTTTAGTCTTCCAATTTCTAGTTGATAACTGCTGGCTTCCATAGATGCATGGAAGCCCACATGCCCATATGAATAAGCATGTATGGATGCACAGGTACACAGAAACACACATACACACACAAGGCACAATCCCATGCATCTCTCAAAGCAAGCATTACTTCTATTCTAAACCTATAAGAAAGAAAAAAAAAATATTTTCCTAAGTGCTCCATCATTTGAAAGGCAGCCTCTCAGAGTGGAGTTCACACTGAGCCCCTTCTGGCTCAAAGCAAATAAGAATAATGCACATTGCTAAGACATATATCACCTTTTCTTTTTCTTTTCTTTTTTTTTTGAGAGATGAGGTCTCCCTCTGTTACCCAGGATGGAGTGCAGTTGCGTGAACACAGCTCATTTCAGCCCCCAAATCCTGAGCTCAAGTCATCCTTCCACCTCAGCCTCCTACTTAGATGGGACCCAAGCATGTGCCATTACACCCAGCTTTTTTTTGTTTCTTTGTTCTGTATAGATAGGCTCTTTGTGGCTCAGACAGATCTCAAACTCTTGGCTTCCTCCTTCCTTGCCTCCCAAAGTGCTGGAATTACAGCCATGAGTCACCATGCCTGGCTGAGGGAGGGATATTTTAAATTACTGTGTTTTATTCTTAAATAAAATATGTTCATGGTAATTAAAAAAGAAGCAAGATTTATAATGAACAGTAATGGTATCTAAGCCCGTCTCAGGTCTGTTTTCCTACTGCAGAGATACAACCATTCACGGTAGTTTAGTTTTGTATTTTAGCAATATGCATATAAATATGTTTTTATATTTTTAATTGTTATGCAATAAAATTTCTTTTTTTTTGTCTTTAATTGCATAGGTCTATGATTTTTGTGCTTTTTCATGGTGGTAAAATGTACATATAAAATTTACTATTTTTATCATTTTTAAGTGTACAGTTCTGGCATAAAGTACATTTACAGTGTTGTGCAGCCATAATCAGTGATCCATTTCCAAAACTTTTTTCATCTTGCTAAACTGAAACTTTATATCTATTAAGTGGCAACTGTTTATTACATCTTTGCCTCAGTCCCTGGAAATCACCATTGTACCTTGGCTTCTATAAATTTGACTTCTCTACTTATCTTAGGTAAGTGGAATCAGACAATATTTTTTTCTGTGACTTATTTCAAGTTTCATGCATGTTGTGGCATGTGTCCAAACTTTTTCAATATTGAAAGCTTCATAATATCCTATTGTGTTAATTTCTCAATTTGTCAGTGGACACTTGGGTTGCTTTCACCTTCTGACTATTGCGAATAATGGTGCTGTAAATATGAGAGTACAAATATCTGTTTAAGTATTTGTTTTTAATTTAATTTTTTGGGTAGCTATCCAAAAGTGGCATTGATGAATAGTATGATAATTATATTTTTAATTTTTTGAGAAACCACAATACTATTTTTCATAGTAACTGTATCATTTTACATTCTGACAAACAGTGCAAAAGAATTTCAGTTTCTCCGCATCCTAGCCACGTGCATTTGAGAAGAATGTGTATTCTACTATTTTTGCATAGTGTGTTTTTTAAGTGCCTGTTATGTCTACAGTACTGTTCAAGTTCTCTATTTCCTTACTGATCTCCTCTGTAGTTTTTGTATTCATTATTGAAAATAGAATATTAAAGTCTCTTACTATTATTGTGGATATATATATATTTCTCGATTCAATTCTATAAATGTTTGCTTCATATATTTAGATCTGCTATTTGGTGCATATATGTTTATAATTGCTATATTTTCTTCATGAATTGATCCTTTTATCATTATATACTGCCCTTCTTTGTGTCATGTAACAGTTTTAACGTGAAGTCTATTTTTTTTTTTTTTTCCTATTACATGCCACACAAGGGACAGGCAATGGTAAGTAAAAATGCCATAAAATTTCCTACCATTTCAAATCTTGCTTTTTTTTCCTTCGTTAAGTGTCTATTTGGTTGCTATAGATCTTTAGCTGATTTCCTGAACACCTGTAAAGTTAGTGTCTAGTTTCTTATTTAGTGTTTCCATGGAGAAATAAGTTCCTATAGCTTCCAAGTCTGCAATCTTGCTTATGTTACTCTCAGTTATATGGAGATAAATATATAATATACACACATGCGTGTGTGTGTGTTTATATTTGTGTAATCACTACCACAATTAGGACACAAAACAGAATTCAGAAAAATCCCATCCTCCTAATGAACTCTCTTATGTTGTCTCCTTTTAATCGCACTGTCCATCCCACACATATACCCTGGCAACTATGCAGGTATATATTATACAAAAATAGGTTCATACTGTATCCACTACTCTGCAACTTGTTTTTTGTACTTATCAGTATCCTAGACACCGTTGTAAATCAATTCATGTGTCAACATTGAATATTTTAATGAAAGCCTAGTTTTCCATCATCATATGTTTATCTGGGCCTATATACATGTATAAAATGATCTTTACTAGATTTTTCAAGCTGTACTGAATGTATATATTGAAATCAGTCATTCAACACTTGCACTAATATAAATGTAGGATAATTAGATTTTCTATGTCAAAAGTTATATGAATTTATGCTTTTAATATTTATACCCAAGATACTGTCCAAATGTTACCCCAATTCTCACTCCTACAAGAGTCAAGTACCTTTCTCTCCATGTACTCATTAACAATGAGTATAATAAAACTTTATAACATGGACAACCCCAGGAAAAAAAGTTATAAAACTCTGTTGACTTTTGCATTTGTTTAAAATGAACAAGGTTGACATCATTTGTTTTGTTTATTCATTTGTTTTTTCTTGAGGATTACCTTCTAGAATGTTCTGTGTTTTTAGTTGCCTTTTACACTACTATTTAAAAACTCACTGTACATTGATGAAATTATTCTTCATCTGTCATTTTTCAGTTTGTTATTTGTATTTCTATTTTCTTTGTGATATTCTGCCATCTAAAAATTCTAAACTTTATGTGCTTAGATTTGTATTTTCCTTTCATGTGCATGTGTTATGCTTAGGAAAGCATTGTCTTTTAATTTATAATAAAACCTAATAATATTTTCTTCATTTTAAGATTTCAATTTTTAAATCTTTTATTTATTTAGCTTTGTTGTGGTTTAGGAGGTAGGGTGGAGATCTACCTTTATTATTTTTCACAAATGGCAACTGAGTTGATTTAATGCATTTTAAAGAGAAACACATTTCCTTCCACTAATTTGAAATGTTAGTTTTGTAAATGACTAAATTCCCATATGCAATTAGATTCATTTCTGGACTCTCTATTCTATTCTTTTGATCTGTGTATTCTTTAGTCCCACTACCACATTGCTTTAATTATTGTACATGTATAAAATATTCTACTGCATGCTAATGTTAGTCAAGCTTTACTATATTTTCTTTTAAATAATATCTTATTTATTCTTAAAGGTATTTTAATGAAATTTATACAAATAAGCAGATAGAATGTGTAAGACAGAAATCAATAATAGCAGCAAAAAAATTAATAAGATATTTGGAAATAAACCTAAAATTAAGAAAACCTTATACCTCTTTTAAGGACCGCAAAATAAAACATGAATAAATGGGAAGAAATAGATTGACCTCAACTAGAAAGAAAAAAATTTAAATTTTTCAGTATTTCTAGTTATTAAAAAGACTGCAATCTAAATCCAACCAGAATTCTAATGGAATTTTTTTTTCAGTTTAACTAAATGTTACTAAAATTTACCTTTAAAATCTGTATAACACTTCTTAGGCATTCCCCTGGACAACACAAACACATGAAGTTTTTGAATTCAGTTATGTGTAGAAACACGGACATTGTATCTTTATCTTCAATATAAACATATACATACATCATTTGCTGATGAGCTGCTAGGGAAAGAAGCCTCTCCCTTTCCCTAATAGCTATATCATTTTTCTGATTTAGAGCCCTGGAACATTTTTTAAAACTCTTAATGCCACATACCACCATGTAATGAAGTGTTACTCTTTCTTCATTATTTAAAATGTAAACTTCTCAAAGGCAAGAGTGTTCAATTTTATTCTAACCCATGTTCTCATTTGAAGGTGCTTAAGAAACATTTAGATTGTGAATGGGGTGCCACACTGGCACACATTCCTAAGAAATAATCTTCCTATTTGTTTTCCATTCTATTTATTCACTTCTTCATCTGACTTTTGTTTCGTTTTTGTTCTTAATCAGAGACAGTATGACTATAATTCAATTTGCAGCTCTAACAGAAGACTGAATTTTGGAAAACATCAAGATTTCAGAAAATCAGGAAAATTATATATTGTGCCATATGTTGATAAACTGACTTTTTTGTCAAGATCACCACCCAATACTGTGGTTACTGCTGGGAATGTGTTTCTTTGAAATGTGGGGCTGCCTAGCTAAAATGCTAGATCTTATATGTGTTTATTGAAGTTTCTGTCTGCCTATATAGGCTTAAGGATCCTTTTACTAAATGTGACTCAGTTTGGGGAATCCAAATATGTAGTGGGAGATCATGCCTAAATTAAGAGTTCTTCATTCTTGACAGGCTGACAAAACATCCTGTAAGTGAATCTCGGAGGATTCAAGATGAAAAAGTCATGCTCCACTGGAAAAATTGTTTAAAGTGAAGGGAGAGTTGTATTTAACATTCAAATGTGCTATTTTATTCAGAACATTTTAAACTCTAGACACTATATGTATTATAGCCAAAAAACAAGAGCTATAAATACATACGCACATCTTTCTATGGCTACACCAAACCTGAGATACACACACCTCACACATGCATATACAGTTTTTCCAAGTTAGATATTTTTACTGAAATTTTTTTCTGGTTCCCAAAGTCTAAGGTTTTAACTATTGAAACAATCAAAGAATAAAAATTTTATGTTTTTAATTGTTACAATTGGCTACTAATATTTCTCCTCAGTTGGAAAGACCTTGTCCAAAATACATCCTGATTAAGAAGTTGCAAATTATTAACTTGTCCCCCAAATACATGAGATTTAAAAGTAATTTTTAGCAAACATTTATTGCAGATGCACTATGTGCAAACAAGGAATATTTATTGTTATGAAAAGTCAATGAGGAAAGGATCAATGATAACCAGATCACTTTCAAGAGATGATTTGTTAGCACTAATATAGATATCAGTATTCTGGTGACTTAGAAGTGTAGTGAAACATTTAATGTAATTTTTAAAAAAATTATTACTATTAATGTCTTAAGCCCAATTGATTTCAAAAAATTCTTGTCAAAAGTTACAAACCATAACAGAAGAATTAGGTAAATTCATCAATATTCAAATTAAGAACTTTTGTTTACCAAGCCAAGATTTTAAGCTGTCTCTCTACCTGTTGAAATTGAGAACTGGCTTAATGTAGGGCCAAATCAAGGCAAGAAAACAGAAAGTAAACCAAGACTAACATTTTAAATCATGCTTTTCCCCCCCCAGAGATGTTTATTAATTTTGATGTGAGTATAACTTTAAAATTACAAAAAAAAAAGTCATTGCTCTCTTTTTATTCTTATGCTGTGTCCCTCTTCTCCAGTACAATGTTTGGCCCAAGTATGCTACAAAAATAAATAAATGTGGAGAAAAGGCATAAAATTATAAATAAATGCTATTTCTTAGAGTTTTTTTTTTTTTAAAGGACACTGTATTTTTTCATGGAAGAACTGTGTACTGCAATGTGTTGGATTTGCTCTTCTTGTGAAAGAGTCAGTTAAAATGGGAAAGCTTGTTATTTAAATGGACTTGTATCAATGTTCTCTATGAAGTAAAAATTGTCAGTATCCTGCACTGACACATATCCTAATCAAAATTCTTTCTTGTTTTAAAAAAATTGGCTTCTCCCAAAAGCAGATTTTATTTCTATATACTTCTGAATTTGGATCCAACAGAGATTACTGAGATATACATTCATGCTAAACAAATTTCCACTGGACCTTGGTGCTATCACATGAGATACCAAATGGTTTGTAATCTACACACTGCTGGCCACTATTGCTCTCAAATAGGTATTTTTAATGTCATGTGACTTTGCTGCCCTCCTGTGGCTGCTTCTTGGGGTGCCTGGGTCTTGGTTTATGTCTATGGGTTCCAATGACCCTTTAACTAGGTCACCCCAGACTCCATACTGAGTGCTCCTGGCCACGCATGCATGATCTACCGCTTATCTTACACCAACAAATGAACTGCTTGCAGTCTCTCTCATGACTACTCAACCCTGCCATTGTAGCATGACAGCAGCCATAGGCAATATGTAAATGAATAAGCATAGCTGTATTCCAATAAAACTTTATTTATAAACTTTTATTTACAAAAACAAGTGGGGAAGTGTGGGCACTGGATTTGCTCCATGAGTTGCCATTTACCAACATCCATTCTACACTTATTTCCTATTGTATCAATGTTGAACAAATTTTCTTGATAAATTCAGTGATAAATACATTTGAATGAATTAACACGTCTATTTAAAATCACAAAATATTTCCAAGTATTTCATTCATGATTGATTTATACAAATATTGATACTGTCCAGTCCAAACTCTATCATGATATTTAAGTGGCAAAATGACTTTTCCAGGTTACTTCTCCAAATAGCTAGCAAGCAATCCATTGCAATTTATCTATATATATATCAATTTCAGGAAAATGGTTCTCCATAGAGCAGCATGTCTGTTCTTACAAAGGAGTACCATGTGTATTATTTTTTCTTCGAAATTGCCAGTGTCCCATATTCAGTAACCTGATAAGTCCTGCTGATTTGTTTTTTAAGTATCTTTCCAATCTGTCAGTCTTTAATTTAGACTCCTAGAAAAGTTTGATTGCATTAAAAATATCGTCAAGTATATTTTTCTGTTCCACCTCTAGTCTTACCTTTCTACACCATCATGTACATCATTGCCCAAATGACCTTTCTATACTATAGCTCTCCCTTCATCTCTCCCCTGGTCCAGCAGCTTCTTGATCATGAAGGCCAAGCTCCTTAGCATGGTACAAAAAGCCTTCCATGAAAACTTGCCTTCTCCTCTCATAAGCCTCTCAACACCATGTTAAGTCTCTTTCCATGGCACCTTGCTCTTCTCATGCTTTCCAACTTTAACATACCCTTTCATTAAGTTTTTCTTCAAAATGCTTTTCCTGGACTGCCTGTTCTTTTGACTTCACTTTCCTGTCAGCTTGTTTTTCTCTTCATCCATTCATTCATCCATCCATCGGCCATTTACCAATATTCATTTAACAAATGTTAATATTTAGTAAACATATTCCAAGTACCACAGAAAGCAAGTCCCTCCTGACTCCCTTCCCTTCGTCTGAATCATGACTACTGTTGCCTCTTATCCTCAATATACTTTGTACATTCCTCTATTAGTCTTTATCATATTCTACAGCATTTTTTTTCCTGCTTCTATGTTTCATCCACTGGACTCTAAACTCCTGAAAGGCAGAAGCAATGTTTTAGTAATCTTCACATTCCTTGCACCATGCATTTTACATAGTAAGCAATCAAGAAAGATTGAATGAATAAATGAGCAAATGAGTGAGTGAAGAGACTAATGAATGGCTTCCACGCTCACTGATGAACAGAATGTATTATACTCCATTTAATGTAATCCAAATAACAAGCTATATGGCTGGCATTAGTGAACATCGGAAAAGAGACACATAAAAATGTTACTGTTCCTCAGACTCTGCTTCCCTTAACTGACTTTTGAGAACTACCTTCTAAGCTTGTCAAGCATTAAAAAAAGAGACATAGTAGATGCTTTAGATTTCAATTAAGTAACAGCTCCCCCTACTGATGGTGGGATAAGTAGGGACCTCAAAAGCAACCACGATGCTGCATATCTGTAGGCCAACTTGGCACAGTCTAAAGCAAGGTGATCCAAAGATCAAGCAGCCTGCTAGACTTAACATGCCCAAGTGAGAGGTCAGGGGCAGGGTTCTGGCTGCACTAACAAAGCAGCCCCATCATCATCCAAGGACAAATGCAGCTGTAATTTTACAGCACAGAAGCATTTGCAGCTCCCTCTTCCAACAAGTCTTTAAAAATGCTGATCTGGAAGACGGAAGCAACCCACTTGAGACTCGTTCTCAGTATGGCAAAAGTTCTGAGACCCAGACTGCAAAATCTCAGGAAGCAGCTGGGTTCCTAATTAAAACAAATCGTTAATAGATTTAGCAGTCCAACTTTATGCTTTTCAATTAAAAATGCTGTTGCAGTTGGTGTATCTGCAGAAGAGTATATGTGTTTGGACGTGTGTGTGAATGTGTGTGAGTGTGTGTGTGCATGTGCAAACAAACACACCTACACTCTGGACTTGGGGTATTCCAGAGTTTAAGAGCCTGTTATAAAGGCTGGGTCAAGACTAAGATACAGAGGTTAATTAAATCAATTCTTAATTGTTTTGGTGACTTCCTTGAGTCTCTGCACATGTTTTGGAAATAGTGGCATGCGAACAAATAGGACTTTCCTATCACAACTCCTTTAAGGAAATATTTTTTAGCTGTTTTGTAAATGTTAGCTACCTTTTGAGAAGGTATTATTTGCAGTTTAAACAAAGAAGGCAATTTAAGGTGTATAGCATTCTCTCAAGGCCATCCAGTAAGTCAGTAGAAAATGCTCTTAACCCAGTGCCCAGTTATATATGCACATATAAACAAGTTGTCATGTCTCTGGATGAACAAGCCAAATTTTATCAATTAGATGGACATCTTTTTCTTGGCCACAGATTTTCAGAAGTTTTACTAAGTAATAATTTATGGTGCCTATAAGCAGAGCAATTAACTCCCTCCTAACCTGGAGGATGAGTTCATTTGTCTTCATTCCAAATCAACAATTGCTTTACTTATATTATGTGAGTGTTCTCAGGGTACCAAGTGTTCAGGATAGAAGATAAGCCTTGGAAATCAGCTTACGCTGAAACACATTTCCAGCCCTCCTTGAGGAGAAAAAATTCAAACACTTTAACAACATCCAATATTCCCTGAATTATACTTGTAGCATTATAATCTATTTATTCTGAACGAAAATATGTATTTTTAGGCAACAAGATGATAGAAAATTCTTCTGACCACCTGGAAAATTGGAAAGACTGATAGCTTGAAATCAGGCAGAGGGCAATATGAATCCTTGATTTATGTATGTGCTGTTTAATTGTGAACAAGTGAGATCAACTATCTGGAAGCCAGTTTGTTCAACTTTTAATTTCTAAAAACAACTATCTTGTATGCTTTAAATGCATATAAGTTCAAAAACTCGTGAGTTTTTAAGAGATTGTACAGTATCATTTTTTGTTGTTGTTGGGTTTTTTGTTTGTTTTGTTTTTAGACATGGTTTCACTCTTTGTTGCCTAGGCTAGAGTGCAGTGTCACGATCTTGGCTCACTGCAACCTCCGCCTCCTGGGTTCAAGTGATTCTCCTGTCTCAGCCTCCCAAGTAGCTGGGATTACAGGCGTGCACCACCACACCTGGCTAATTTTTGTATTTTTAGTAGAGATGGGATTTCACCATGTTGGCCAGGCTGTTCTCATACTCCAGAACTCAGGATATCCTCCCACCTCTGCTTCCCAAAGTGCTGGGATTACAGGCATGAGCCACTGTGCTCAGCCTATGATAACTTTTTAAAGTAACGGCTCAAACACTAGCATCATGTGTGGCCCATGGTAACAGGATGATAATTAGGTGCTATAAAAATACCTTACTCAAGTAATTTTGGAGTAATTCTTAATTTATATTTTTCTGTCTCTTTCCTCTGACCTTAACCCTCTTTTAACCCTCATCTTCTCATGGCATTTCCATTATTTGGTCTGTTTTTCTAGTTCAATCGATAAGCTTCTACTTCAGATTCCAGACTAATGCTTGCTGAAAAAATAGACTTTGTCCTATACAAAGAGTCCACAAACTGGCCTCCGGGTGGATATAAATCTCCTGAAGTTACATGCAAAGTTGTTTCTGTGTAAACATATCAACCAGAGACCCAGAGCCTTCCTCTTCTTAAAGGTTCCATGACCCCAAATAAAAGTTATGTTCTGCTGCTGTATGGAATTTGTATCTAACATCCTACAAAAATATGTTTAAAACTAAAGCCAGGTCAAATTATACTATGGTAAGATACTGACACTGTATATGAAGAAGCATGATGTATTTCAAATGCAGACTGTAACATACAGCTGATTATTATAATCACTAGAACAAATATTAAAAAGAGAGAAATCGCTAAAAAGTAAACATAGAAGCTAAAATGTAATATTAAAAATTATAGGACCTACAAAAAGAAGGCAAGAAGAGACAAACCAAAGAAAAAATACCAAATGGGCTAAAAGAAAACAAAGATGGGTGAGATTAAAAACTATGTTAGTTACTATATTAAATGCAAATGGATAAATTATTCCACTTAAAGGGCAAAGATTTTCAGATTGATTTTTTTTAAAAGCAATATCATCACCTACATGCTGCTTATAAGAAACATACTTGACATATACAAGTACAGGCTGCTGGAAACTAAACGTGCAAATAAAAGATACTCTATTCCAGCAATACTTTCAAGAAACATAATGAACTATTAATATATCAATATTAGAAAAAAAGACTTCAAGACAAAGAGTATTACTGGAGATAGAGAAATTTCATAGTGGTAAAGGAATCAATTCATCAAGAAAACATAATAATCCTAAATGCATATCTAATTAACAGCAGCTTCAAAAATGAGTGAAATGAAAATTAACAGATCTTAAATAAAAATATAGATAAATACTTGGAGATTTTAACATAATTATCAAAATATACCCCGGCTACATAATTGACAGAACAAGTTTTTTTTAAAGACATGCTATCATCTCATTTCCTGGTTGTATAATTTTCCATCATATTTGTGTCTACGGGAGAAATTCACTTTTAGAAATGAGTTATATTAAATAATCGCTCCTTCTTTATACGTTGTTTTAAGAAGATATTTTGAGAAGAGAGGAAAGATACCTCAGTGTGAAAGTGAGAAAAGTATGTGTGTAGGAGGGAGGGGGAAGCTTCTTGTTTGACATTGTTTTTATTTATTTATATGTAACATCATTGTGTGCTCTTGTTCTCTGCTTATGGCTCCTCTGTCCCTGCTCTATGCCCTTCAGACTTGTGGGGTTTTTTTTTTTTTTTTGCCTCGGGATAACTAATGCTCAAACTGAAAAACAATAGATCAGCAATAAGAAAACAGCCAGTTCAGTCAGAACTTAACCTGGTGCAGTTTCCCAGAGACACATGGCCCATGCTTTTGTTTCTGGAGACCCTTCCTTCCAAAGTGGTATCTGTGATCCCAAATCATCACAGTGGCTCATTCACACAGCTGCTTCTGGCTACAGGCTTGAGACTCTCTACAAGAGGCTAGTCAGTATGCCCTGCATTTCAGGAGATCCTGATGCCAAGACAAGGGTGCAAGGCAAGTACGACTGTTGGCTGGATGAAAACCAGCACCACCCAGGGAGGAATAAAATAAATAATTTGAGAAGAGTCATATAATGTAGTTTTGGGAAATCACTGAATCTCAGATCTGCACTTGGTCTTGGAGCTCAGTTAAATCAGCTTCTTCATTTTATAGCTGAGGAACTACAATTCAATATGGGTAGTGATGTGTTCAAATTCTTGCTGTGGGTTTAAATGTGTTCCCAGTGTAGAACCTAGGCAGGATGATGCCAAGGTGAGGTTCTTGGAACTGGGCCTTCCCAGATGGAACAGTGAATTGTGCTTCCTCTATGAGAATGGGGGTGGCAGGTTGATGGGGTGCAGAACATCAGAACGAGAAGTGTAGATGATAGTCTAGGCCCTGAAGGACTAGGTTTTCCTCTCCCAAGGTTTTCATCATAGGCCACACCCCACCCTTCCCAGAAACAGTTTCCGCATACATCCTGATCCTATTTCCTATTCCCCAGACCAGAAAGACAGCATAATAACCCTCTCAATAACAGTGCTTCATGGCCATACCAACTTCTTCAATACTCCCCATCACTTTTCTCTCAGAATCTCAAAATGCTGACCCATTTCCCTGGAAATCATAATTAACAAAAGAAAAAAACAGCAACCATAGCAGATCTTTTGGATATGAATTAATTCTCATACGGCTGTTAATTTTAATATGAATTTAAGTTTCCACTATGGACACTATACAACATTTCACAGAAATTTTTGCTTACAGTGTATTTATGGGATGTTAATATATGAACTGGCATGCTATTTCTCAGAAGTATGCCAGGATTATGCATTTTCATAAATAGAAAACTAAGCCACAGAGGCTTTGACTTGCACAGGTTAGATTTCCTGGCCCTCTGCTGTGTACTCAGAATGGAGTTGCTAGAATTCATGAACTACTGTTCAGAGACACCAGGCACTATCTTGCTAAAGTCTAGGTGCTTGTGCTGCACATATTTAGGAACTAATAAGGTTGCTTGCCCACCATGCCCACCCCAGTCTCATTAAATGCCCTTTAGTGCAGGCTCAGGACAGAGATGACATTGCCCTTTGTTTCCATAAGAAAAATGGCTTTTTGTCCTTAAGCAAAATGGCTGTGTGTGTCTGTGTGTGTGTGTGTGTGTGTGTGTGTGTGTGTGTATGCAGGGCTATTATAAATATTTGAGGGAGGTTTATTAAATAGATACAAATATTCCAATGCATAATTCCAATGCATAATATATTTTTGTCTATATCTCAGTAAATTGGAAGGGAGCATGATCTAGCAGGAATGGACTCCAGAGTGAGACCTAGGTTCAAATCCTGGATCAACCACTTAAGAGGTCTGTCACCTTGGGAAATCTATAGAGCCTCTTTCATCTATTTCCTCAGCAGTAAAATGGAGATTTAAAAAGGTATCCCTACCTTGGGCTTTGTGTTCTGTGGATTAGAGATAACAAATGTGGAGTGTTTAGTATTTCATGGTATGTGTGCTCAACAAATAGAATAACACAGCATTACTCACAGCTCAAATTATGGTGAAGCAATTGCTGAGCATACAAGACTACTGACCATTCTTGCAAAGCCACTTGGCATAAGGTATATTTAACTCATTGCTCCAGAGGGATGTTGAGGATCATCTGCTTGAAATAAACAAATTCAATTATTCTGCAATGTAGTGGTCTGGAGCAATTCACTTGCTACCCAGAGGTGTGTAATGAACCCATTAGAACACTCTGCATATTCAGGGCAACTGTAGGGGTGTGGGATAAAGAATGCATAACAAATTCCATAGGTCTCTATCTAGAAATTCTGAGAACTCTTTCAGACTGAGAGTAAACCACAAAACTGGCCTGGATGTGAGGAGGGAGACTGGAGAGAGAGCTCTGAGATTCTTCTGCTGACTGTAGAGGTCACTTGACCCTGACACATAACTTTTACTGAGTTGACTATATCTCACTTCCTGTAAGTGCCTGTCCCTCATACTCACTTTCAAGGACTTGGCCAATCTCCTTTTGTAAATAGAACAATGCTTTATATTTCTCTATTACTCCAGAGTGACTATATCAATAATGCAGGAAACGCATCTGTCCAGCACAATGAGATTATTTTTCTGATTTCGGTTGACAGTTATGGTAATCGTTTGGCAAACAATCTACTCCACCATCAATGACCGCAGATTACAGCTGTTTTTAAAAATCTCAGCGGCTTCTGGAAACTTGGAAGATGGATTGCATGCTGAGAGGGAGATGGAAAGACATGTCATAAGCCGTTATGGTAGAAAAATCCTTAACTCTTTCTGTACATAAAAGGCTAAGCAAATATTAAGAAAAGCACAATGTGCTATCCATGGGTAGACTATCATGAGAACAAGGTGAGGAATGACAATGCGGGGACATCGTTAGGACAGTCTAACATTGCCAGGGGGGCCATAACGCAACAGAGAAAGTCTGAAATATTTCAGAGCACTGCATTTTATGTTGATAAATTTTCCAAGTCATCCAGGAGTTATTGCAAATATTTACAGGAGAGAAAATTGAGAAAGAATATTACCTTGATGAATAGAGCCATGAGCTAATCAATAATAATGACCCAAGCTCACATTGTCATATGTTTGTTAAAAAATAAAACAACAGGGTTTACCTTCACTTCTGCAAAAGTGATGAATAAAAGTTGATTTTTAAATAGAACTTCTTAAGTCTTAACAACATGTGCTTTTCTTAAAAGTTCATATCAACTCTTAGAAAGGTTGGATTTTTGACATTTATTTTCCACCTTTGGGATTTTTTTCCTTAACTTTCATTTCATCAGAAGCAGAATGCTGATCTTGCTGGTGGCCTGCAACCCTTGGCATCTGGCCAGCCATTGTTACCCAGGGACCAGGAGACAGAATGCTGGCTGTGCAAGTCTCCCAAGGTGGGAGCTTTCTTTCTCTCTGAGTTAGGAAGTGAAACCATTTGGAAGAGCCATTGTAAAGGGGAGGGCTTAGGGCTGTGCATACTCCTCATATCCAGGTGAGTTCATTTTTCTTGTGAACTTTTCACCTCGGCCCCAATTAGTATCCTATTAACCTCCTTAAATATGGAATTGCTAAGATCTTAGAATACTCCAAAATGGACTATTAGCCAGCCCATTTCCTGACTCCATCAGATGAAAATGCCAAAGTAGGTCATACAACAGAATTATCTTGATTAATTTCAGCTCTCTCGAATGGACCATGATGTCATGCAAGTTAAAGCAGATTCAAATTTAATGCATCATTTCAATGACTGATTAAACATGGGATTTTCTGAAAAACATTTACAATTCCAGCTTCATAAGGATTCTCTTTTTTTTTAATTTGGCAAACAAATGTGCTAAATTGATCCATTATACAAATGATAAATTCCCTCAAATATAATTTTTCATTTGCATGTTCTCCAAGGCCTAATATGGAAAAAGGTTTATTATCCCCAATAACTGCTATGGTAGATAAAAAGCTCTCAGCATTGTGCCCCTTTACTATCCATGGATGCAGGCTATTTAAATAAAAAAGAACACTATGGAGATGCCACATCTACTCCAGAGCCTACTCAGAACAGCATTTCCAAATATAAATGGCATTGCTAAGGCTAAAAAAGGAAACAAACTTCACATCCTTTATCATACATTCCTAAAGGACTGCCTTGAAAAAAGTACTCAGAAACATTGTATCTTGGAATATCTCATATACTGGTGCAATTTATTTACAATAATCAGATTTAATTTGTTTTCATGTATAAAGCAGCTTTAGGGACTTATTAGCAATCTCAAATGTTACAGCACACTATGTTAAATCTAAAGTTCATTATCACAAATAAACTTATTTCAGTGAGGTAATTTGTTTCCTAAAATGTATAAGATAACTACTTCTTTAAAAGGCTACTTATTTTCTGTTGCATCATTTTACTTAGAAATAAAGTTTTTGGATCCAGCAGTTACGCTCTAAAGTCAGGGTGTCTCTTTTGTGTTTATGAGTAACATGAACACAGCCTGCTGCTATAAACACTAAACTCGACTTAACATGCTCCACATGAAAATGCAACTTACTTTCATGATTTAGGTTATGCAACTTTTAAATCATGTCACATTTTAATATGCAAGGGTTCCTTCCAGTAACAACCTACAATGTATATTCATGTACCAATAGCTTTTATGAAGCATCTTTTAGCTTTGAAAGTTCCACTTGTCTGAATCAGAGCTTCATAGACACCCACTTAGCACAGACTGGGCTATGCCAGGGCCAGAGTAATTGTCTGCCAAAGGGATCGTGGCCACCCCTCTCTCTTCTTTCTGATCAGTCCTCTGATCACCAAGAAACCAGTGGTGAACTGCTACCTTTTATAATATGAATAAACAAAGAGCTGGCCACAATCAAAGGGACTGAGAGCAGCAGATGGATGTTTATGCTACTGAGCCAAATGTAATGTTCATAAAAACTAGGGAGCTACAGGACCCCAGAACTCTACTCTCTGATATCCAGCTTTTCTCAGATTCAAAACTGAGGGACTCGGCTTTTCTAGAATCTATGTGTCAAAGTGGACTTATCTATCATCAGAGAAATTCCATCCTCATATTCTAACATCAGATTATTCCAATACATTTCTATTCATCAGTTACCTTACTTAGAAAATTAGGCAAAATTTGAAGGTATCTTTCTGCAGTGACATAAAAAAAAAGTATTTCAGTGATAGTTATTAGAAAAATATCATACTCCAGGACTTTAGTCATTTTTTCTCCATCTGAGAATTTATATGAGTCCCTTTAACTCATTTACACATATTCTCTTTATCTATTCCTGCACTCTCCAAGCAATGTGACTTACGTGTTGTATGATTAAAATGTAGAAATTAAAACTTAGCGATTTAAAAATCACATTGGACCTTTTTCACTACTCCTTTACTTTTTATTTTTATAAATTGTAAATAAATTGTTTCTAAGTACAAAAGAAATACATGTTCGTTTTTAGAGAAATTACAATTAAATAAAGTTAGAAACTCAGTTCCTCAGTCTCACTAGTCACTTTTCAAGTGGTCTCTTGATGGACAACTCTGTTAGGCATCACAGGTCTAGAGTGGAAATCCCCTTTCATTTCCAACACAGAAATCACTAACTAGTGGCAAGCACTGGCCATGTCAGCATGGACCCACTCCTTCAGCCTGGCACGCAAAGGTTCAGTAGCTTCAGCATCAGCTCCCACTGCTGATTGGTACAGATTCTTCAGCTGTGTTTTGTGCATTTATAGAAATATCCTATGTTATCATACTGCATATTTTGAAAAGTAGCTTGCCCTATTTACTGAGAAATACATCTCTGATATTGTTCCATTTGACATTCTGTAGATTCTTGATGTTCTTTTAAACAGCTGCATGCTATTTCATAGTAAAGTTCACCATGCTTTAAATATTCTCCCCTCGCTGTATATTTAGCTTACTTTTTTATGATTTTTATCCATGATGAAATATATTTGTTCAAGTATCTATGAAAATATATGTGCCTTGTTATAGAAGAGATTGACACACACGGAGTTGATTCTAATCCCAAAGTTGGACCCTCTTCTTTCTTTTGTGCACTCTATCTGGAGTGCTTTCATGATAGAATCAGGACCTTACATTATTTATCATCCTTTCTTGAATGAGTGTCATCAGAATCTCTCTTGGCTTTCAGTGGGATTTGCAAGCATATCCATGTCATAGAGCCATAAATTTATTTGCAATTATTCAGTAGAAGCAAACGATAGCTTGGCATTGGATAGCATACCTTTGGAGGTACTTAGAATAAAATCATATCCACAAATGTTACAGTATTAGTTCTAAGATGGGTGTGAATCCTTTATGTTCCTCAACACTAGTTACCTAAACATTCAGTAGTTTATTAATTACCTAAATCCCCTCAGAGCATCCAACCCCAAGTGATATGACCTTTGTACAGAGAATAAAAAAGCACCTCTGCCAGGAGTCAATTTATTCTGTCAAAAAATTGTTATACATTCTTGGATGTTTGACAGATGATGCCTTAAAGGACCATTTTCTTAATAGATAAAATGAAGACATCTACAGAGTGCCTGGTACCCCATTAGTTGTGGCTGTTAAATACCAGCACAGGCCAGGTGGGTGGCTTATGCCTGTAATCCTAGCACTTTGGGAGGTCACAGCAGGAGGATAGCTTGAACCCGAAAGTTTGAGAGCAGCAGCCTTGGCAGTATAATGAGGCCCTATGTGTACCAAAGAAATTTTTAAAAAATTAGCTGCGGCTGGTGGTGCATGCCTGTGGTCCCACCTACTTGGGAGGCTAGAGTGGGCAGATTACTTGAGCCTGGGTAGTCAAGGCTGCAGTAAGCCATGATTGCACCCCTGCACTCCAGCCTGGGTGACAGAGCCAGACCCAGTCTCTAAGTAAATAAATAAATTGATAAACAAATATATAAATACAACACAGCTTGTGTGCACAGCCCCATCCTGACTCCCTCCATCCAGTCGGAGACAGTAGACTCTTGAGCTTATGGCATAACTTTTTGGTTTCGATTTGCACCCACTTCTGCATGATATTAACACAACATTTGCTTTCAATTCAGTATTTCATGATGCCTCTCCCCGGATTATCATAACAACCAACAGATTCTTATTCTTCCCTCCAACACCTTCCCCCTTGCAAGTTGCTAGCACACTGATGTCTCAAGGGTGTACCTAAAATGCCAGTCTGCCCATGTCAGCATGGACCCACTCCTTCAGCCTGGCACACAAAGGTTCAGTAGCTTCAGTATCAGCTCCCATAGCCTCCTCCCCCAGGCTATACTTATTCCCTTCTGACTACCTGATAGCATCATGTGCTCAGGCCATTCTCTATGACTGAGCATCTCATCTTCATCCTCTACCTAAGCATCATTATGTGTCTCTTTCTACTTTCTCCTTCCCAACCCCTACTCTGCACTAAATCTGACACTATACCCAATTATAGTATTTGGACATTGGCTTGAATTCCCTTCCCTACTGGTCAATAAACCCAAGAGTAGAGTTTACAATGCATTTGTTGACTTAATTCAGTGATTGCTACATGGCAGATATGACATGAATGGCTGCTGAATCAAATACAAGAATGTCCTCTGCTCCCTGTTGACCATACTAGAAGTCGGCAGGTGTGAATGTGTGCATCCCTGGCAGTGCACACTGTGAACTCGCTTTCTCTCACCATCACAGCTTCTTATTTGTCTTTGGTGAATCTAACAAGTAACTGAAAGAGCTGACTTTGACCGAGCACAGTGGTTCACGCATGCAATCCCAGTGCTTTGGGAGGCCAAGGCGGGTGGATCACCTGAGGTTGGGAGTTCCTAGACCAGCCTGACAAACATGGAGAAACCCCATCTCTATGAAAAATACAAAATTAGCTGGGCGTGGTGTTGTGCACCTGTAATCCCAGCTACTTGGGAGGCTGAGGCAGGAGGATTGCTTGAATCCGAGAGGCAAAGGTTGCAGTGAGCTGAGATTGAGACATTGCACTCCAGCCTGGGCAACAAGAGCAAAACTCTGTCTCAAAAAAAGAAAAAAAGGAAAAAAAGCAAGAGCTAACTCCTCTGAGTCTAGTGGATATCTTACATTGTTTGACTCAGTTACTTCTTCAAGCCTGCTCATGCGTTTTTTCCTGGTTTACTTTAAGCTCCTCCTTTACAAAGTATCAGACATATGTTAGGGCTGCCTCACCTTATATTACCAACATTAGGAGAGATGAATTCTCCAAAATGAGGTTAGCCAGCGAACTGTGATGCCAGAATACTCCCATTCCTTTCGGAAGCCTTGAGTCTGTTACAATCACTCAAGTGTTGCAGGATTGTAGTTTAAAGGAGAAAGGATGTGGTAGTTGCTTGGGGAGGCTGTTTTCTTCAAAATAGAATTCTTAATCTTGGAAGGGTTGTGTATCAACAGGGGCAAGGCCTTTAGGGAGTTCATTTAGATCGTTAAAATAATACAAAAATATTTGCTAAAATGGGTCAAAGAAGTTGATACCAATTATGCCCAGTTGTCTTTTGTCTGGGAAACGTGGGCTTCTGTTTCTAAGCAAATGAATTCCCTCATTTTGATCCTCTCTGTTATCTCTGATTTGATGGTGTTCAGCTTTTCAGAGTTAGGATTCATGGGGAAGGTTAAAGATAAAAATTAACAAATGTGAGAAAGAGTGGGCCACTGAAAGAACCTTTCAGCAAAAGAAGAACCCTTAAATATTATTTATGCATCACTGGAATCCTTGTGACTATATTTCAATGTTGATCTTAAAGGTGAGTTACATAGAAATAGAGAGTAACACATATTTTGTTGGAATAATTGGGCTCCATAGAAGCGTTTCTCAAAGTTAAGTCTTCCGCCCTTTGGTGGGGCTGTAAAGGTCTTCTAGAAGCGCCAAGAACTTACCCCAAGTTTGAGCCCCTTCTGCACTGTTCATGTGCAAATGACATGAAATTCCATCGGAAGCTGGTAGCTATTAAAAGAGTTATGAAGAGTCACTAACATGTGATGTTGATAAACTAAAATTAGCATGCAAAGCTAGACCTTAATCTAGTATTGTGCCAGGAAGTCTGGCTGCTACAAAAAGCTGAGCAGTGCTGTGAAGGTCCTGCCATTTAGGGAGTCATGCTGATTGTTGGAATTACCATAGTTTCCAGAAAGACAGCTTTGTTATCAGTGCATCGTTCATGCCTTATTGAGTTGTTCTTGATTTTTAATTGCTACTAAGTTTGTAGTAACATTTTACTTTTGTTATTTGCTAGGGTCTTTTGTACTTGCTTTGCCTCACCATTTGCATTGCTATTAGTTGGGTGATCTTTGCCCAAATGTCTCAGGAACCCCTCAGTGGCCTGACAAAGCACATGACACACAGGTGTGGTATGGAATTGCAAGCTTCCTTGATATATGTTTATCGAGGCTCACTAGTGCCTGAACATTTTCTAAGCACTTTAGTTGCATGATTAATTGTCAATGCAACCTAAACTCCAGGTTCCTCAGATCCTTCTAATCTTTCAGATCAAGTCTCTATTTGATCAATCCACTGTTTGAAAACATTTACTTTTTTCTCTCGGTGTGTGTGTGTATGTGTACCTGTGTGGTTTTTGTTTGTTTGAGGCAGGGTCTTACTTGCCCAGGATGGCGCACAGTGGCGTAATCACTGCTCACTTCAGCCTCAACTTTCCAAGGCTCAGGTGATCCTCCCACCTCAGCTGCTCCAGTAGCTAGTACTAGGTGGGCACTAGTAGCCACCGTGCCTGGCTAATTTTTGTATTTTTTTTGTAGAGACAAGGTTTCACCATGTTATCCAGTTTGGTCTCAAGCTCCTGGGCTCAGGCAATGCACCCACCTCAGTCTCCCAAAATGCTGAGATTACAAGCATGAGCCACTGCACCCAGCTTTAACACGTACTTTGAAGAGTAGCAAATATATCACAGTAAGAGAACAGCCCAATAAATACACATATATTATTCACTTGGATTTAACAATTGTGAACCTCTTGTCACATTTCACTTTTTTGGTTTTTTCTGAATCATTTGAAAACAAAATTCAAAGAGATTGACACTTCACTATTGAATACTTTTATAACATCTCCTAAAAGTAAGGGTATTCTGCTATATAACCACAATGCTATTACAACATCTAAGAATCTACAAAAGTGTACTATATCTAATTTCGAGTCTATATTCAAATTATCAAATTATCCAAAAATGTCTTCCATAAATTAATTTTTGAGCTAGGGTCCAATCAATGTTGACAAATTGCATTTGATGAATTCTACCCCACCTTTTTAAGACATCGATATTTTGAAAACTCCAGGCCAATTGATTGTAAAATATGCTTCATTTTTTTTATTTATCTAATTAACTTTCTCAAAGTGTTGTTTATTTTCCTCTCCTATTCCCTGTATGTCCTATAAACTAGAAATTAGATAGAGAGCATTGATTAGATTTGTGCTCAATAATTTTGGTGAGGGTAATCCATTGTTAAGGTGTATTTCATGTGGCATCATATGAGGAATTATGTAATGTCAAGTGCTCCTTTTTATCGATTAGGATGTTCGACTTGTTTTTTTAATATAATAACTGTGGGATCTATCCATTTTAACAGTAGATTTTTCCTTTTGTAATTTATAATTACTGTGTAGGGTGATTGTACTCATTTTCCACTCTTGCTGTAACAAATGACTTCAAATATAGAAGCATAAAACAACAAATATTATCATCTTGCAGTTTGGTAGATTAGAAGAAGTCCAACACAGATCTCAGTAGGCCAAAGTTAGTGTGTTGGCAGGACTGCATTCCTTTCTAAATGCTATAGGGAAGAATCAGTTTCTTTGGATTTTCCAGTCTCTAGAGGCCACTCACATTACTTGGCTCTTTCATCTGTCTTCATAGCCAGTGGCAGTTGGGCTCTTTTCAAATTATATCACTTTTACCATCTCTCTGCCCTCCTTCTTCCAGTTTTAAGAACCTTTGTGGTTAAGCTGGGTCTATTTGTGTAATCCACTGTAATCTCTGTATTTTAAAATAAAACGACAAGCTATCATAATTCCATCTACGATATTAATTCCCTTCTGCATGTCACCTAACATATTCACTGGTTCCAGGGATTGGGAAACAAACTTTTTTTGGAGGGGGGCATTATTCTACCTTCAACATACTTTGGCTTTGTACAAATAACCTGTTCCTCAACAACGTATCACTTAATAGTTTTAACTTCCATTGATAATCCTTGGTTTTGTCAGTAATTGGTGCTGCAAACATTGGTGATCAAATTATATTATTCCTTCTACAGTTACAGACTAGTATTGTTCTTTAAAGAAAAGCCCTACATACCTCTTCTATCTGTTTTCCTTTTCAATAACACTGTGGGCTCTTGAATTTTAAAATTATTATAATAAATTGATGTGTCAATTTTGTTAATGTTATAACTTCTGGATTTGTTCATTGCAACAGAATTTTTTTTGTAATACATTATCACCATTTTTAATTTTGGTATACCAAATTTGGCCAGAAGGAGTCCCTTAAATCAAAATCCTATGTCCTTCTGAGATATGTCCTTATTTTCTGTCACAAGCACATGTTCCAGCTCACCTTGCACTTTTCTCTGAAGGAGACCTGAAATCAGTGGTTCCCTCACCCCTCTATTCAAAGACAGCAATGGAACTTAGAGCTCAAGATTTAAGTGTTAGGTGTGTCACTGCTACTGGGATATTAAGGTTTTTAGGCTAGAAATGAACAGATATAGATAGATAAACATAATCATGTATAAACAATGAGTTTATATGGATATTTTCAATTCAAATTTAATATTAATATTATAGGTTTTTGCTTAATTTTTAAAGAATTTTTAATTTTTAAGAATTTTTTCTTAAAGTTTGTACTTTTTTTGTGACAGTGAAATTCTTTGTTTCTAATCCTACGATATAGAAAAACTATATCCAAAATTACAATCAGCAATGATCCTTCTGTCTATATTTAAGATTGACTTTCGATTCTCTGTTCTCAGAATATACCTCATTAAAAACCTATAGTCAGAGTAGTGTTCAAAAATTACTTGAAATAATTATTTCTTCTGTGTTGCTATGTTTCAATTTTATAAAAAGTTAGGTTCATTTTTCTGCTTTATTCCATTTTTATGGTGACTTTTTAAAATTTAATGTCATGCTGTGAATATGTAAATATTTCCATCATTCAGAAGTTAAACCTATGAGAGAGATGTCTTCAGTCAAGTTTCTCCCCCATCACAAACACCTTCACGCTGTTTCCTTTTATGTTTTTCTTTTTTGAGACAGGGTCTCACTCTGTCACACAGGCTGGAGTGCAGTGGCACGATCTTGGCTCACTGCAGCCTCCGCCTCTTGGATTCAAGAGATTCTCATTCCTCAGCCTCCCGAGTAGAGTAGCCGGGACTACAGGCATGTGCCCCTGTTTCCCTCTCTATTGAGAATCTCCCTGTGCATTTGGTGATGATCCTTCAAATATTTCTTTCGAAAAACAAGTGAACTCATGTATCAGCTTTTATTTCTTATATTAAAGTAACACACTACTGTGATATACTTTGATTGTTTTACCTAAAAACATATCCTAGAAATCAGAGTGGATTCTTTGTTCTTGACCTGACACGGATGTCATGATTTTTATGGAGTAGATAAAATTACTATCAGCATTTTGCAGATGAAAAAACTGAAGCATAGAAAATGAGTAACTTGCTGAAAATCATTCAATTTGTAGGTAGGAAGGGTGTGGACCTAAGAAGTCTGCTTTCTGAATCGATTCTTTTAATTGCACCCTACAAGCATCCAGGCACAAATGCACATCCTTTTATCTTGCCCTGTGGCAATGTCAGTGATGCTGGCAAGGTTTCTTCTTTTGCTTTTTTCCCCTTCCCTTCCTTTCCTCCTCCCTTTCCTTCCCTTCCTTTCCCTCCCCTCCCCTCGTGTTGTTCTAACATCACTTAATTTAAAGAAAAAGTCTATACTGTCCAGTAGACTTTTTGAATCTATACCTCCAGTCATTATTAGAAGTTCATGAATGTAGCTCAGTTATTTTATACCATGAACACATATATTAGAGTGATAGTCATTGCTTTCAGAGCTACAAGAGGTCTTTGAAATCATCTAATCCAGTATGTCCATTTTACAGTTTCAGAGTGCTGAGTATAGAAGTAAGAAGACTGATCCAAGGTCATATCGTTAGAGGCAGAGTGATACCTGGCACTCTGGTCTCATAAGTACTAATCTAAAGTTGTTTTCCCCTGTAGTAACACGTTTTAAAGGGAAATAAATCAACAGACAGATATCTAAAGTCTCCAATAATACAAAGCTCAAGAAAAATGGACACTATCACACTTTCTGCTACAGCCTTTGACTAATGAATCCAATAATCCAAAATCTTAGCTCAATCTTCTTCTAAATCCAACAGTAAACATTTGACAGACTTCCACTGAGTATAGTAAAATATCCTCATGTAATACTCATCACATATGAAGAGTTTAAGCACACTGAGTGATATAATAAAATTGCACCAACCAAGTAACATTGAAAGTAATGACAAAAATCACAATTACTTTTGCGCCAACCTACTAGCACAGCATAAACCTGAATGGCAATCTAGCAGCTGCATTTCAAAAATTGAGTCCAGCTAGGGATACACTCCCAAGAGCATGCCTCTGAAGTGCTAGCCTGAAATGGGATTTGGAAAGAAACACATTTCTTCACTACTGTGGAATGTACACATTGTGTCTTCTGTGGATACATTAGTAGTTCTCTCTCCTAAGTACCTAAGGGGAAGTTTCTAAACATCAGCCTCACCCCCGGCAATGTCCCAAGAGCAAAGTGTTAATAGTACACTAACAACATCCAGGGCAGCTGATATGGTATCTCACATCTCCAGAATAGTACCAAACCAGTAACTGGGGGATTAAAATTGAGAATTTGACACCTGTTGTAAGATTTCATTTTACACTTACCACCGTGAGTCAAAAGCGAATATCAGGTCAAATATTATTGTGAGATGAAACCGTCAGCTCAGTTCTGGATTATTAACCCAGCAGGCAATTCTTTTTTGGGAGTCTTTCCTGCTCGGGTAGAAAGTCTGAGTTGTAATAGGAATTTGTTTGTTTGCATATTCCTATAACCAATTGTCTCTTTTCCCTCAATTTTCCATTAAAACAAAAACAAAAAAACAATGGGGTAGACAGGTTCACAGTGGTCGACGCTTGAATGTGCTGTTGGCTTATTTTTTCAGTAATGTCTGTTGATCCATTTTTCTAAATGTTTAAAATAGCAAGACAATGTTCTAGGAGGGGAATCACATACCTGCTATAAAAAGTCCTAGATTCAGAAGATATTCTGATGAGCCACAGAACAATCTCAAGGATGGTAATCGAGAGTGTTTTCTCTGCCACTGTTCCTTTCGTTCCTCACTTCTGGCCTTTCCCCTGACTTGTACCAGCAAAGGATCTCCTAGTAGCTGCTGCATCAAATCAGGAGCCCCTAAGATTCTCCTTGGCTCCATTTCTGATATTAATCCAGATGGAGTCATTAGTGCTGTTACCAAAATATGACTATGATAAGCAAGACTGAGAAGCAGCTGTTTAGGCCCATGGGAGGAATGTACGAGAAAGGGGAGCCAAGGACAGGTGATGAGGTGAGCCTTGATAGCTGGGTAATGGAATCACTGATTTTTTTCTGATTAGTTTCTTTATAAAAAACAAAACTAAAATTCCCATGTCATTTTGGGCTTTGGAAATGCCACAAGTCCAACTTCTAAAGAAGGTCAAAATGTAAAAACAAAGATGAATCTCACTTTATCACTTTGACTGATCAGACAGGAGCAATAACCAATCAGCTCATAGAACATAATACTGCATACTTGCCTTTGTACGGTAAGTCCACAGACACGAATGGACAGTCATAACTGATCACTTCATGCCAGGAACTAAAGCAAAAGTGGCCTTCTGTATAATAATAATAAAGGTTGTTAACCATCAAAGACATGTAGACTTGAAAAGGTCTGCAGAGCTTCAAAGATAAAAAACTTAGTTCAGAGAAAAGACACACATTCTTAGAGTTCTAAAGAGGATTTTGGAAATGCTTATCAAATTTAGTGCATTGAAACATTTACATATGAATAAAAACCAAAATCAAATTATGGTTTTGATTTCTGACTAAAATATTAACTCCATGTATATTTTTGACTAAAATATTATACATAAATTTTCTGACTAAAATATTTACTCACTCACTGCATATATCTTTGGTATCCACGTGCATACATGTGTATATGTGTATTTATATACAGTCATTCCTCAGTCTTTGTGAGGGATTTGTTCCAGGATATTTCTCCGACACCAAACTCTACAGATACTCATTATGGCATATCATTTGCATATAACCTATGGACATCCTCCTGTATACCTTAAATTATCTGTAGATTACCTACAATACTGTTAGAGGAAAAACCTTTTACAGATCAAATGTAACAGACTTGAAATGAGCAATGAATGATTATGGATTCAAAATAGGTTCAGAGAGATTCCAGCACTGCCACGTGGTTGAAGAAGACTTAGGGACAGAAAAACGAAAGTGGCAAACAGAAAATGGAAGTGAGTTCCAGGAACAGCTGGAATGGTTCTAGCTCAGAATTTGCCTTACTTAAACATGATTTGAAGAGTCAGCTACCTTTGATTGGCCAAAACTCAGTAATTGGCACAGGAGTACGTTTATGGTCAGCTTACACATCCAGCTGAGCTCACCTATGTATGGAGACTTTAGGCTAAACTTAGAATATGTAAGGAGGCAACTTTAGGCTAAAAACTATACATAATACAATGTAAATGCTCTGTAAATAGCTGCTTATACATAATACAATGTAAATGCTCTGTAAATAGTTGCCTATACTGTATTGCCTATACTGTAAATAGTTGCCTATACTGAAAAAGAGGCTGCATGTGTTACAGAAGCAGTTTTTATTCTGGACTTTTAAAAATTGTATTTGGTTTAATCCATGGATGCGAAACCCATGGATATGGGGGCAGCCAACCGGATATAAAACTTACGCATATAGTTTTACAAGAAGAAAAGCAATGACATATAAAACTATTTTACGCTCCAATTTTATTCATTAATTTATCACTTTTAATAAATGCTTATATAGCTTTTACCTTGTGGCAGACACTGTTCTAAGTGTTTTACAGAAATGGACTCATATAATCCTTATAACAGCTTAATAAGTTATGTACTATTATCCCTATTTTAGACATGAGAGAGTTGAATCACAAGGAGTTATATTAACATATCCAAGTTCACAGAGCTAAATAATAGTTTTATTCTAAGAAAGTTTTGTCAAAATTTGACATAAGAAAAATTCCTGACTAGGTGCGATGGCTCATGCCTGTAATCCCAGAACTCTGGGAGTCTGAGGTGGGTGGATTGTTTGAACCCAGGAGTTTAAGACCAGCCTGAGCAACATGGGCTCTACAAAAAATACAGAAAGGTTAGCTGGGCATGATGGCTCATGCCTGTGGTCCCAGCTACTTGGGAGGCTGAGGTGAGAGGATCACCTGAGCCTGGGAGATCAAGGCTGCAGTGACTTGTGATCACACCACAGCACTCCAGCCTGGGCGGCACAGTGTAATCCTGTCTCAAAAAAAAAAAAAAAAAATGGGGGGGGGGGGTGGCTTGGGGGAAAAAAAAATTAAAAATTTCATTTCAATGTACCTCATGTTGT
>CAUYQU010067038.1:0-18339 GCA_963574635.1 Cheracebus regulus | reverse complement strand
CTTTACCATTTGGTATGTTTTTGGAGTGGCTGGTACTGGTTGTTTCTTTCTATGTTTAGTGCCTCTTTCAGGAGCTCTTGTAAAGCAGGCCTGGTGGTGATGAAATCTCTGAGTACTTGCTTGTTTGTAAAGGATTTTATTTTTCCTCCACTTATGAAGCTTAGTTTGGCTGGATATGAAATTCTGGGTTGAAAGTTCTTTTCTTTATGGATGTTGAATATTGGCCCCCACTCTCTTCTGGCTTGTAGGGTTTATTCTGAGAGATCTTCTGTGAGTCTGATGGGTTTCCCTTTGTGGGTAACCTGACCTTTCTCTCTGGCTGCCCTTAGTATTTTCTCCTTCATTTCAACCCTGGTGAATCTGATGATTATGTGCCTTGGGGTGGCTCTTCTTGAGGAATATCTTTGTGGTGTTCTCTGTATTTCCTGGACTTGAATATTGGCCTGCTTTGCTAGGTTGGGGAAGTTTTCCTGGATAATATCCTGAAGGGTGTTTTCCAGCTTGGATTCATTCTCTCCATCATATTCAGGTACACGTATCAAACATAGATTAGGTCTTTTCACATAATCCCATATTTCTTGGAGACTTTGTTCATTCCTTTTTACCCATTTTTCTCTAATCTTGCCTTCTTGTTTTATTTCATTGAGTTGATCTTCAATCTCTGATATCCTTTCTTCTGCTTGGTCTGTTCGACTATTGAAACTTGTGTATGCTTCATGAAGTTCTCGTGCTGTGTTTTTCAGCTCCATCAAGTTGTTTGTATTCTTCTCTAAGCTGTTTATTCTCATTAGCATTTTGTCAAACCTTTTTTCAGCATTCTTAGTTTCTTTGATTTGGGTTAGAATATGACTTTTTCGCTCAGAGATGTTTGTTATTACCCACCTTCTGAAGCCTATTTCTTTCAATTCATCAGACTCATTCTCCATCCAGCCTTGTTCCCTTGATGGTGAGAAGTTTCGATCACTTGGAGGAGGAGAGGCATTCTTGTTTGGGGTATTTTCTTCTTTTTTGCGCTGATTTCTTCCCATCTTTGTGCATTTATCTACCTGTGGTCTTTGTGGTTGGTGACTTTCAGATGGGGTCTCTGAATGGATGTCCTTTTTGTTGCCGATGAAGTTGTTTCTTTCTGTTTCTTAATTTTCCTTATAAAAGTCAGGCTTCCCTCCTGTAGGACTGTTGGAGGTCCACTCCAGACCCCGCTTGCTTGAGGATCACCTGCAGTGGCTTCAGTACAGTGAGGATTACTGCTAGTTTATTCATCTGTTATCTTTCTCCCAAAAGGATACCCGCCAGATGTCAGCCTGAGCTCTCCTTTATGAAGTGTCACTTTGGTTATACGAGGGTCGAGGAGCTGCTTGAGGAGACAGTCTATCCCTTATAGGAGCTCAAGTGCTGAGCTGTGAGCTCTGTTATTTTGTTCAGAGTTGCTGGGCAGGTACGTTTAAGTCTGTTGCAGCGGTACTGATAGCCACGTTTTTTTCCCAGGTGCTCTGTCCCGGGACAGTGGGGCTTTATTTATAAGTTCCTGATATTCTGCTGCCTTTTTTCAGAGATGCCCTGCCCAGCGAGGAGGTAGCCTAGTCACAGTCTGCCAGCAGAGGTGTTGCTGAGCTGCCATGGCTCTGCCCAGCTGCTGTGTGAACTTTCTTGCAGTTTTTTTATAGGGGTATAGTTACAACTGCCTCGGTAATGGTGGTCTGCCTCAGTAATGGCAGACTGTCTCTGTAATGGCGGACTGCCTTGGTAATGGAGGATTTTCTTGGTAATGGCAGACTGCCTCGGTAGTTGCGGACTGCCCCGGTAATGGTGAACTGCCTCAGTAATAGCGGATGCCCTTCCCCCTGCAGAGCTGGACCATCCCTGGATTGAAACACTCAATCCAGAGCATTTCAGATTGCTGGTCTTTGTGGGCATGGGACCAGCTGAGCCAGATCAACTGGCTCCCTGTTTCAGCCCCCTTTTTTTAAGTGGAATGGGTGACTCTGTCTCTCAGGCGTTCCAGTCACCAGTTGAAATAGCACCTGGATTTGTTTGAGATCTTGTGTGGAAACCCACTGCACCAGCTGAAACAACTGCACTAGAGACTTATGGCACTTTTCCGCCTGGGAATCTCCAGGTCTGTGGGCATTAAAAATTCATCTGGAAATGTGGTGATCACTCACCCTCTGCGTTTTCACTGGGAACTGCATTCCAGAGCTGTTCCTATTCAACCTTCTTCTACTTAAATCTTTTTAATGAGATTTATTATATGGCCTAAAATATTGTCTATTTTGGAGAGTGTTCCATAGGTACTTGAAAAGCATGGTGTTCAGTCTGCTCTATTCCTTCTAATTTTCTGTCTCCTTGTTCTATCACTTCTTGAGTAAAAGGTATTGACACCTCAGATTACTTAGAAATTGGCTATTTCTTTTTGTGGTTCTATCCACTTTGGCCTCCTGCATTTTGAATTTCTTATGACATTAGGGACATTAAACACTTAGGATTATTATGTCTTCTTGATTAAATGAAACTTCTATCGTTATGACATAACCTTATTTATTGCTGGAAATGTTTTTGCTATGAAATCAACTTTGATATTAATACAACCATTTCTTCTCAGTAGTCTTCTGACAAGTGTTGGCATGTATTTTTTTCTATTCTTGTAGCCAATTCATGTCTTTACAATTAAAGTGCATTTCGTATAGACAGCATGTAGTTAGGTATTGCTTCCTTATTGAGTCTGTCAGTCTGCTTTTTAATTGAGGCTTGTAAACCAGTTTCATTTATATTGTGATTATCAATATAGTTACATTTTTCTGTCATTAAGCTGTTCGATTGCTGTTAGTCTCCCTGTTATTTGTTCCTCTTTTCTTCTTTTTCTGCTTGCCTTTAGATTAGTCAGCTATTTTCTATGATTGGGTCAGCTATTTTCTATGATTTAATTTCACTTTTCTTTTTTGGTTTATTATATATAACTCTTTGTTTGCTATCTTAGTGGCTTATTTCAGATTTATAGTATATAATTTTAACCTATCACAGTCTACCTTCAAGTAATGTTATACCACATCATAGATGTCATAAGAATATGACAATGGTACCCTTTTATTTTTTTACCCAGACAGTTCCTTCCTGGATGTGTGGGATTATGGATTTTGCCAAGTTTAGAACGTTTTTGGTCATTTTTTTCAATTTTCTTTTCTTTCTTCCTGTCTGGGGACTTATATATTAGTTGCTTAAAGGTTTCTCATAGTTCATCATGTCAAATTTATGATTGTGATGTTTAATCTGTGTTTATTTTCATCCCCTGTAGTTTTTACCTCTGACATTGCAATTGACATTTCTGCAAGTGTGGTTTGATTTTTAAAGAAATATCTTACATGCCTCCACTTACTGTCTCAAGCGTTTTTTGGGGTACAGTCATTTACTTATAAAAAGAATTCTTTTTGTTCTTGCTTTTACATTTTGGGTAATTTACCACTCCTGAGGCAAGAATTTTCTGATTATTTATTGTCCTGTGAAGTATGAGTTTTTTGGGCCTGGCTCTTGGGAATGGACCCTCTTCTGGGCACTTGGAGAACAGCAGACATTGTTTCTCCTAATCTTGTTCTATTGTTTTCTCCGCAGCCTTGGTCTTAGGAAGTTTCCTAGCACAAATGCATTTTTTTCATTATTCTGTTAAGTACCTTAGAGAGGACCTCTGCAGATGTCCAGGGTTTGTTTCCTCTGCTGCTTTCTCCTCTCAAGTGTTCTGTCCTGTGATTTCTCTTTGCCCTTATTTTACCAGATTCTTAGCGTCACTGCCCCAGCTCAGGGAATCTGTGTCAGATTTTCTCCCTTTGTCGTGGCCTGGGAGCTGTGTCCACCCAAAAAGCTGGGACTTTTGTAAGGCCTACATTTGTTTCTTGTCTTTCAGAGATCACCATCCTCATTACCGAAGTCCACTGTGTTGAAAGCCATTGTTTTATGTATTCTGCCTGGTTGTTTTTGGCTTCAGAGAAGAAAGAAAATCAGCACCCGTTGCTCCCTCTTGGCTGGAAGTAGATTGCAGCAGAGCTCCACAACATGCGTCAATCTAGCCAGAGTGCTCTGCTGCCTCCTTTGTTCAGCTGCTTCTTTCTCATTTTTCATTTCTCAGTGTAGCCGTCTCTTCCTCAGGGAAATCGTCCCTTGGCCAATTATTGGTCAAATTCTCTTATGTGATTATAAAACTTTGTATTCTTAAAGCAGCTATCTGAATTTATATTTGTCACCTTTGTCTTTGTTCTTCACTATGCTTTAAGCTAAACAAGGGCAGACGTGTTGTCTGTTTTATCTGAAGATCTTTCTATAATATTTTCCACATTGCAGGCAGTCAGTATATACATACTCATTCAGTGTATAAATGAGTGCCATGTTGATATCCACAGTCCTTTATATCTAAAACCCTACTCATGTATTTTATCTTTTATTTTGTTTTCCCTTGGTTACAGATTTTGTTAGCCAATTGAAAATCAAAAATGCAATATCTGCACATGGAAGATTAATAGAACATAAAATACATTACTGTGAACAACTTATGGTAAAATTTCAAAAAATGAAAAATAAGATTAGCACACTACAAAAGGAACTATCTGAAATAGACAAAACCAGATCACAGTTAGAGCATCAGAAACTTGAATGGACACAAGAGCTCCATAGTTTAAGGTAAAACATTCTAGTTTTAAAGAAATATTTGAACTGTTTATACTAAATATATATAGGATAATTTTTATAATAGCTGACTTCTAGGGTTTAATAGAGAATAAAACTTCTTAAAATTATGGAATGTGAAATTCTTGAATATAATATCACAAGCTCTTAATTGTGACTACTTCTCTAATAATTAATTGCATATTCCTTTAAATCATTGTTTAAATGATTAGATTTTACTATATGGAAATCTCATTATTTAATAAATTGAAATTGAGGGTCTTAATTTACTGTATTAATGCTGTAAGGAACATCCTACATATCCATAGTTTTCTACATTTCTATTTATTTACTTTGGAAAACTGTTTCAAAATAGCTATCTGGTTAGAGTATAGGAGCTTTTATAAAAGACTTTTGATGAATATTTCTAAGTTCTTAAAGTTTATATTAATTTATAATTCAACAGTTATATGGATATTTTTCTCTACCCAGAGTAATTATTTTTAAAATTATTTTTATTTATTTATTTATTTTTTTGAGACAGAGTTTTGCTCTGTCACCCAGGTTGTAGTGTAGTGGTGGAATCTCAGCTCACTGCAACCTCTGCTCCTGTGTTCAAGTGATTCTTGTGCCTCAGCCTCCCAAGTAGTTGGGATTACAGGCATGCATCACCATGCCTGACCAATTTTTTTTTTTTTAAGCAGAGATGGGGTTTTGCTATGTTGGCCAGATTGGTCTCAAACTCCTGACTGCAAGTTATCCACTGGCCTTGGCCAGACAGGTCTCAAACTCCTGACTGCAAATTATCCACTGATTACAGCATCAGCAACTATGCCTGGCCTAATTTTACTTTTAGTATTCAGGGAATTAAAAGTAAAATGGAAAGTGATTACTGATTAGCTTAGTCAACATCTGTCTCTGCTAGAGATTAAATTTATTCAAGGTTCTATGCTGAAGTCACATATTACTCTTTATTGTTTAAATATTTAATTTTGTCTTGTTTGAGAATGGATTTTAACATTGTTGGTAAAATACATAATAATCAATAGAATAAGTTAAAAGTGTTATTAAAAAAAGAAATATAAAAAGTATGGGGTAACATCTTAGATTCCTTAGCCTAGGCTTGGATGATAGTCATCTGCAGATAAATGTTGCAAGAAGACACCTGAAGGTGCTATCTTACAATGTAAATCGTGTTTAGGGATACCTGCAGTATTTTATGAATATGAAAATTTATTTCTACTGAAGGTATCAACTTATTTATAAAAAATAACTTCTTTTTAATTAGCTAACTCTAAATGATTCATCCTGACTGAGGAGTAATTATTAATGTGTGAAGAAAAGGTAATTTTTAACTTGCAACTTTACCTAATAATTTTCAATGTCCTTTTCCATAATATTTACTAGAGTTATTAGTAACAAAAGCTAATCAATTAGCAGAATGTTTATTCCTTACTACTTTTCAATTTATATGTGTCCTTTGGAAGACATTGAAGTGATAAAATAACATGAAAATTAGAAAGAAAAAATATTCAAGAACATGGGCACTTTATTAGGAAAATAAACCAGCATACGAGTGCTTTGTTTTTAAAGTATTTTAAGATAAGTATATTTAACTACAGATTAATCTTACAACAACAAGGAGAAAAAAGAAGAAAGCCTGAAAAGTATGAAAAAGGTACAGAAGAGTTCAAAATAACAGAAGAGCAATATTGGACACAAGTTCGAGTGAAAAAACAACTTGAACTGACTCTCAAATTGTTGGAAATTGAATTGAAAACTGTAAAAAATAATTTAAACCAGGTACATTAACATTTGGTAAAATTTTATATTTCTAATTTTTTTTGTTAATATTATTTTATCCCTTTGACTTAATATATATTGTTTAGTTCTAAAACCACAAATTTTATTTCATATTAAAAATGAATGGCACAGCTACAATTATTTATTATAAATCTTGGCATCAAAATAGTATTTTATTTCAGTTCAAAGACCTTTGGAAAACAATGATATTCCATAATATATACTTAGTGATATTTTATAGATAAGTAATTTGTTCCTAGTGGCATAGTTCACTGTAGTTTTTTCTATTTCACATTAATTATGGTTTCAAACATTGTGAAAATGAAATAAAAGTTATCATAATAGTATATAATCTCATGATGTCCTGAGAAGAGCTTTATAATTGTTATCTTCTTTACTTTTGGTGTTTTGAAAGAAAAGGTTTTTATTGTATTTGCATATCTACTCCATGGAAGGAACCATAATCTGGTAGAGGGGCACTAGGAGTCAGAAGACCTGGGGAAAATCCAGCAGCTTGCTTATATTTTTAAACATTCCCTTCAGAATTGTGATAACTAAATGACTTAATTGATGTGGGCATATAAAAGTGCTTAGTACGATGCCTAGATTTATCATTTATCAATATGTGTCATTCTTAAAACTGACTCTAAAAATGTAAGAAAAGTAGAATTATCTATAAAATATTTGCAGGAAAAAGAAACTTAAGGAATTTGGAAAATTGCATCTGTCCAAATATCAGCAGAGCTAAGGCTCTTACACTATAGGGAAAAGTATAGGTTAGATGTTAGTCTGTAAACCCAATTTCTAAATGTACTCATAGTTATTAATCATTTATGCCTTTGGATTTGTTGAAATTCAGTGAAAGCCTTTTTTAAAATTAATTGTCTTCAAATAAATTTTTGAACTTTTGAGAATTTATACTCTAAAATGTTTGAAGTTTTGATTCAACTTCTTTTTTCCAGTTGGATATCCAGATGGCAATTCTTTCATTGTATAAATATACGGGTTATGACTTAGTTTCAGAAGAAATCATAATGTGTCATTTTATCGGGTACTAATTGAAAGTTTTCTTTGTTTTATTTAGAGTTCTCATACTCATGAAAAAGAAAGAGATCTGTCGCAGAAAGATCACTTGATGCAGGATGAAATTGCCAGACTCAGGCTAGAAATAGACAAAATAAAACCTGAGAACCAGGAAAATGAAAATGCATATTTCAAGGATATTGAAATTATAAAGAAACAGAAAGAAGACCTTGAAAAGACTGTAAAGCTGAATGAGGAAATATTAACAAAAACAATAAACTGTTATAGTGAAGAGCTTAATGTTCTGACATTGAATAAGAATACATTGCTCAGTTCTGAGCTAGAGAAGGAAAAACAAAGAAAGCAAAGACTGGAAACAGAAATGGAATTATACAGTTGTAGACTGGCTACTGCTCTATATGATTGTGATCAAAGTCAGTCATCAAAAAGTGACCTACAGCTTACTTTCCGGAACATGGTAAATCATTGTTGTCATTTACAAGAAAATACGAATTCTCATATTGAGATTCTTTCTCAGCAGCTTTCTAAAGCTGAGAGTAAATCCAGTGGCCTGGAAACTCAGCTCCATTATGAAAGAGAGGTTCTCAAGGAAAAGACATTGGCTATAGAACACATGCAAGGAGTCATAAGCCAAGCACAGTGTCGAATGAAGGCCATTGAACACATGTACCAAAATGCCCAACATATAGTGGAAAAATATGTGAGAAAGCAGCAATCTGTAGAGGACGGACTATTTCAAATACAAAGCCAAAATTCATTGCATCAACAGCAACTTAATGATGCTCACAAGAAAGCTGACAATCAGGAAAAAACAATAATTAATATCCAAGCCAAATGTGAAGATACTGTAGAGAAACTTCAAGCTGAGTGTAGAGAGCACTGTATTCTGCTAGAAGAGAACAACAAGAGGTTGATAGAGGAATGCACTCTTTTAAAAGAAAGGCAATGCCAGTATGAAAAAGAGAAAGAAAAAGGAGTAGTAAGTATCAAGAAAAATAAGTATTTTTCAAACTTACTGAAGTAAAATTTAAAGTAATATTTGGTTATGGCTAAACATTGAATCTAATTGAATATGAAAATATATACATGATAAACAGATCTGCTATATCACCTTAAAAAAACGTAACTTGTTTCCAGCAAATAAAAGTTAGAGATAAGAGATGCTTTCTTTTGAGTAAAGACAATGTGACACTCAGGAAATTTTAAGCATTTCAGTTACATAATGTTAATATAGACTAATATTTATAATGTAGTCTTACACTGCTGAAATAATTTTAATGTCTGTATGTTGCCACATTTTAGGATTATGATAATACAGATATAAAGAAATGTTCATACCTAAAGTGTTACTTTGAAATTGATTCAATTAATTGGATTACTTTAACTGTTAATTCCAGATTTCCCAGATGAACAAAAGTGTAGTCCCTATTTTAAAATTATTTTTCTTTGATAGCTTTTAATGCATCTTAGTTGGTATAATTTTATTTATTAATTTGTAAATATAGTATTATTTATAACATCACTCTGTTGCCCAGAATGGAGTGGAATGGTGCAATTTTGGTTCACTACAACCTCTGTCTTCCAGGTTCAAGTGATTCTTCTGCCTCAGCCTCCTGAGTAGCTGGAATTATAGGCACCCGCCACTACGCCCAGATAATTTTCGTATTTTTATTAGAGACCTGGTTTCACCATGTTGGTGAGGCTGGTCTTGAACTCCCGACCTCAGGTGATCCGCCCACCTCGGCCTCCCAAAGTGCTGGGTTTATAGGCATGAGCCACTGTGCTCGGCCAATTTTATTTTTATTCATGTCAATTTGACTTAAATCCGAAAATAATTCAATCTTAAATTATACATTGATGTGACCTTTCCATTCTTCAAAGACATCTAATTTTTCTTACATTATAATATGGGGAAAATGTGGTAAATGTTACCAAACTAAATTTGGTTTAATCTTCCCACTAGCATTTATAACTTTATTCGATTTTTTAATGAAAAATATGATTGTAATTTTTATTTCAAGGCTCAATGACTCTCATTTGGATATAATGTTGTCCAGTACAAAGATAAGCTTAGCTGTCTGTGATTTATTAGTTTCAAATTGGATCCCCATTTTCAGATTAATGAGGGGTGGTAGGAATGGAGGGAGTAGGGAAGAGAGACATAGCAGCCAAGGTCAGGGAGGGAGGTAGAAGCCAGATTACCTAGAGCATTGAAGGCCATTGAAATGTTACTTTTCTTCTGAGATGGAAATCTGTTATAAGGATATGAGCAGGTGACTGAATATGTGAGGAACTCTGAGATTGATTTGAGCTGTTTCTTATAAAAAAGAGAGAAAACATTGCACAGTGTAAAATTCACTATCACCAGTCCCACCCACATACCTGTTTCTTTTTGAGAAGGTTTTTAAGCATTGCATATTCATCAGTGGACTGAATCTGTTGTATCAGTAACACAGCAGTAGTTTGGCACAAAGATAACACCTTCTTTATCCTTAACTGGATTCATTAATAAACAGGAATGTAAACACAGGAGGAAAAAAAAAAAGAATCTGTGGGTGTGGTGATACTTTTCTAAGTGTATACATTAGAGTTAAATATTACTAACACAATAATGTAAAATCCATAACAAAAATAACATCTTATCAGGTAGTTGTGACAAAACTCAGACAAGAACTGGATGATGCCCTGAACAAACAGTTACTGTCCGAAGGTACGCTAGAGATTTCATCACAACATCAAAATACTTTAGAAGATGAGACACGAGATACAAAAAAGAAATTAGGACAGTTGAGAAGTCAGGTATGTATGAAACTTAGCATGTCAACAGTTACTCTGTAGCTGGTTAATATCAACTGTTGTAGGATACCAGTTTTAGTGGACAGCTTTATTTCGAATTATAATTAATTTTATTATCTTTATAATGCACTCATTTCTCAATCTCTGCTATGTTTTATAATAATATTTTTCTTATAATATTTCCAGTTAAGAAAGTTGAGAATTACACATCATTTCTCATAGAAGATTAGATAATTTTTTTTTCTACTTACAGTATATTTTTAGTGACTTTTGTATTGCCATGGGGATACAAGCCAGATTAATTCAGAGAATAATTTCTAATGGAATGTTTCAGAAATTTTTCTTTTTTTAATCTCTGCTTTTCTGTGTGAATAAAGAACTTGTGCTTACTTATTTCATGGGTTTCAGGTTAACTTGTACAGAAAGGCCATTCTACAGAATAAATTTTTGTTTTGATGGAAATCCTTGCTCTGACTTTATATTGGGCTATAGTCATAGTTATATAACTATGAACAGTAAGCATATGCCAACATGTGTCTGTCTACTTTCTCTAGTTTAAAAAAGAAAAAACTTAAAAATGGAGTTATAGAAGGTCAGCAAAGGGTAGGTTTCAGATGTTTGGGTGGGTCAAGTGGGCATTTTGACAACATGACGTCTCCTTTGGCATGTTTAACGGACATCCCTGCAGTTTAAGATGACACTTGTAAGTAAATTCCTAATGATGATGTGAGCCCTGCCACTTGATGGGAGAATCAACAAAACCTGTAGGATCTTATTTGAAATTGATCTTGTCTATTTTAATTATGTTCCCGTTTATTTTTAAATTTTCTTATAGTTTGCCTGGAGAGGAAAGACGATGCTTAGTTTTAAATGTTAAAAATATACAAGTTGCCTTGCTACAACAAAATTAAATGCATACACACACAAAAGAAACAAAATTATATTTAATGTAGTAGTGGTGTTTGGAATTCAAAAATATAAATGCTTACCATAAAGTAATTTTCTCTTTCCCCATTTAACCAATTTTATAAATTTGAGTATCTGATAAAATGTAAATTAAAAGCAAGAAAAATATTGTATTTTAATCCTACAGCATAGGTCAGTAAATTTTTCTGTAAAGGACCAGGTAGTATCATTGGAGACTTTGTGAGCCATAAGATCCCTGTTGGAACAACTCAGCACTGCAGTTACAGCACAAATGTAGCCATAAACAATATGCAGATTGCAGGGGTGTGGCTGCATTCCAATCATATTTAGTTAAAAAACAGGTAATAGATTGATTTGTCCTAGATTATTATCATTGTTTAATAAAATAGATTGTGACAGTTTAGAAACAGTATTTTATATATACCATATTTTGTTCATTCTTTCACCTATTGATGGGCATTTGGTTGCCACACCTAAAGGTTGTTTTCAATTCTGTTTTAGTTGCAAGAAATCCAGGATCAACTCACAGAGAATCTAAGATATGATGAGGAGATACCGGACCACGTGCAAAAGTACAATTTAAAGCAGCACACAAAATATCTTGAGTATTTATAAAGCAAATGAGTAATGTAGTATGAGAATCATATCAGTTAAGATAATAAGTATGTCTATGTGAAGCCAAGAAAAAATTTCAGCTGTAAGCTATTTTGAAATGCATAATTTTTCTACATTATTTTTGATTTTACGCATCATCCACAAAACAAAGGTAGAAAAATGGCAGTTGCTCAATTTTCTAGTTTTCAAATGTCTCAGAATTTATGTAATTATTTCTTCAGATACTTTTTCAGAATTTATATGATTTTTTAAAAAAATTATGTCCGTAATTATTTTAAAATATATGTATTTTAGGCTTAACCTAGAAACTACGATGTTAAAAATTAGAATGAAAAAGCGAGCGAACAAAATTGAGCGGCTTCAGAAAATTCTGGTAAGTTGAAGTTCAATAAGACAATCTCTTAATTTCTGTCACATTGAAAAGGAATTTTATTTTTCTAGTAGGACAGGTTGAATATCCCTTGTCTAAAATTATTGGGAAGACCAAAAGTGGATTTTTTTCAAATTTTGGAATATTTGTATACACCTAATGAAATACCTTGGGGATGGTACCAAGCATAAACATGAAATACGTTTATGTTTCATATACACCTTATGCACACAACCTGAAGATAATTCTAACAATATGTTTTTTTCTTTTTTCTTTCATTTTCTTTCTTTTCTTTTTTCTTTTTCTTTGCAGGAGAGGAGTGGGTGCGGTGAGGGCACAGAATCTTGCTTTGTCGCCCAGGCTGGAGTGCAGTGGTGTGTTCTCAGCTCACTGCAACCTCAATCTCCCAGGTTCAAGTAATTCTCCTGCCTCAGCCTCCCAAGTAGCTGGGACTATAGGTATGCAATGCCACACCAGGCTAATTTTTGTATTTTTAGTAGACGGTTTGACCATGTTGGCCAGTCTGGTCTCAAAACTCCTGACTTCAGGTGATCCACCTGCCTTGGCCTCCCAAAGTGCTGAGATTATAGGCATGAGCCATCACACCCAGCCTGTACAATGTTTAACAAAAATGTTTTGCATGTAACAAAGTTTTAACTGTGTTTTCACCACAGCCTGTCACCTTTCTAGTTGTGATATCATGCCTGTGCTCAAAAAGTTTCAGATTATAGAGCATTTTGGATTTCAGATTTTCAGGTTAGGGATGATCAACCCAGAATAGAGATACTCCTTGACTTAAAATGGGGCTACATGAGAATGTCTCTTGTTTAACTTAAACATTATTAATAATATTTGACTTTTTCAAATACAGCAGGTTTGCAAGAAAATAACTGCAGAAGTAGATGAAGGTATGTTGCCAAAAATTATGAATTAAATTTAAATCATTGATTTCTGAAATCAAACTGTAAATAGTGAATGTCATCCCTCTCCGTTGCTTTGTTAGTAAATACTACATTAAATACTTTTTCTTATACACATTACTGAAAGATGTGAAAACAAACATTTATAATGAAAAGTATACTTGTGCCTCATTAGTTTATCATGTTTTATAACTTTAAAAAAAATCTCAAGAAGTCTCTGGGTATCCCTTTTTTTTCTGGATCTACACTTTCTTCTGCCATCTCTACGGAACCATCAGCTTGCATACTGAAACTGTTCTCAGAAAACAAAGACATCATCAACTTCTCAAGGTTATGGTAGTGATTTAAGGCCAACAGATCCTAGATTAATGTTTCAGGCAATTACTGTTCATAAGCAGTCACTTGAGCAGTGACATTTTAAAAGTGTGTGTGTGTGTGTGTGTGTGTGTGTGTGTGTGTGATGTATACCTGGTTTCTGGACGCTATTCTGTTCCCTTGATCTATCTTTATGTCAGAATCACACTGTTATGATTATTGTAGCTTTGTAATGTCTTCATACTGCATTGTATTTGCTCTCTAAATTTATTCTTTTGTTTTTTTCAGAGTTACTGTGCATTTCTGTGTCATCTACATGTAATGCAAGTCTTAAAATCAGTTGTCAATTTCTACAAAATACCTGCTTGGATTTGGACTGAGATTTCATTATATCATGAGAAAGAATGAGCATCTTAATAATGTTGAGTCTCTCAACCTATGAATAAGGTATTTTCTTAGATCTTCTTTGATTTTTCTCCACAATACTTTTTGGTTATCATTGTACAGATATTTTGCATAGCATGTCAGATATATTCCCAAGAATTTTATATTTTAATGCTATTATAAATAGTATTATTTTTAAAATTTCAATTTCTAACAGTTTATTTGTAACATATAGAATTACAGTTGATTTTTGTATATCAATCATGTGTCTTGCAATATGGCAAAACTCACTTACTGGTGTCAGTAATGTTGCAATGGATTTCACTGGGTTTTCTACACAGATGATTATGTCTGTGAATAAAGACAGTTTTACCTATTTCTTTTCAGTCTAGATGCCTTTTATTTTCCTCCCTCCCTTCCTCTCTTCCACTCTTCCTTTCTTCCTTCCCTCCTTTCTTCCTTCTCCTGACTCCCTTTTAAAAAGTGATTACAGTGGCTTGAATTTCCATACAGTGTTGAATAGAAGTGGTAAGAGGTGACATGCCAGTCTTATTCTTGGTCTTAGAGGAAAACATTCAGTCTTTCATCATTACATAGGATGTTAGCATTAGGTATTTTAAAGAAGCCCTTTGACATGTTCAGGAAATTCACAGTTTGCTGAGATTTTTTTTTTTTTTTGAGACGGAGTTTCACTCGTTGCCCTGGCTGGAGTGCAGTGGCCCGATCTCAGCTCACCGCAACCTCCGCCTCCCAGGTTCAAGCGATTCTCCTGCCTCAGCCTCGTGAATAGCTGGGATTACGGGCAAGCACCACCACACCCAGGTAATTTTGTATCTTGTTTAGTAGAGATGGGGTTTCTCCATGTAGGTCAGGTTGGTCTCAAAATCCCAACCTCAGGTGATTTGCCTGCCTCGACCTCCCAAAGTGCTGAGATTACATGTGTGAGCCACCGCGCCTGGCCCTGCTGAGATTATTTTTTTAATGAAAAATGTTCAGGATTCTCAAATGTTTTTTTCTGCATCTAATACATATGGTTTTTCTTTTTTAATATTAATATAAGATTGATTTGGCGGAGAAGGTTAAGTTCATATTTTTAATTCAAAATAATTTTTAAACATAGTTTTTTCTTGAAATTTTTTATTTTAAATATTTTGTTCTGTTTAAAAGACTCTAAGCATTGTCAATTATTTTTGAAAGTTCTGGTGAAATATATATAACATAAAATTTCACATTTTAACAGGTTTTAACTCCATAGTTCAATGGCGTTAAGTACATTTACAGTGTCATACAGCAATCAACATTATTAATTTCTAGAACTTTTCATAATCCCTAACAGAAACTCTGTATGCATTAAATAATGACTTCCCATAATCCCTCTGCTTATCCCTAGTAACCTCTATTATACTTACTGTCTCTATGAATTTACCTATGCCAGGTATAGTATATAAGTAAAATCATGAAATAGTGACTTTTTGTGTCTGGGTTATTTCACTTAGCATAATGTTTTCAAGGCTCATCTATATTATACAGCATTTATCAGTAGATTGTTTCCTCTTATTTGTGATTAATATTCTATTGCAGAGAAATACCACACTTTATTTAACAGTTGATGGACATTTGGATTGTTTCCAGGTTTTTACTATTATGAATAACGCACTGTGGACATGTATGTAGACACATGTTTCTCTTGGGTAACTACTCAAGTGGGATTCTAAGTCAAATGGTAACTGTGTTTAATCTCAAGGAACTGTCAGGCTGTTACTCAACACAGCTGTGTAATTTTACATTTCCACGAGCAGTGTTTGAGGGTTCCAATTTCTCCACATCTTTTGCAGTATTTATTTTTCATCTTTTTTATTATAGGCATTCTAGTGGTGTTAAGTGGTACCTCATTGTTGTTTTGATTTGCATTTCCCTTTGATGTTGAGCATGTCTTTTTGTGGTTACTGGCCAGTTGTCATTTCTTAGATGAAATACCTGGTTGTTATCTTTTGACCATGTTTTAATTGATGGCCTTTTTCTTGTTGATTTGTAAGAGTTCTTTATATATTCTGAACAAGAATGTATTTTTTTACACTTTTTTTTTTTTACAAACTTTGTTCTAAATCTAATATTGTTGTTTCTGTGTTTTAAAATTTTGTTTTATCAGCCTCTTTTCTCAAGAACTTACCATATGTATTAGTATGATATTTCTGTATTCCAGTGTTTTTTTCATGATTTCCTTCCTTGACCAAAAGAAAAAGTACATTCTCATTACCCAAATAATTTCCCACTTTACTCACACCCACTATTTTTGTATAATCCACATTCTCTCCTGGGGCAAAAGATTAAGAAGATTTATCTTACTGAAGGAACTTCCATTATATTGTTCAGGAATAGCTTTAATGAAGTTTTACTTAGTTGGAGAAATCAAGGGAAAGCATGTATATCACTGCTTTACTCAGAAGCACTGGCTTACATGCCTTGAAATGATTTAATAGGCCTTCAATAAATGGCATAAGATACTAAAAGCTGCCATGTCATTAAGCATCACAGTTACTTATAAAGAAAAAAAATTAGAATTTACATGTCAAAATCATCTACTACAAAGATGGCAAATATTTGACCAAAACTGCAGTGTTTGTCCCTGTTGACATAACTACAAGCTACTCCCTGCCTTACTCATGTTTTCCATTTTTAACATTTGTTTACATTTTTATTTGACAAATGTATATTTTTATACCATGCTTCCAAGTGTCACTCTGATCTATGCCTAAATGATCATACACAGAATTGTGTTTATTGAGGAGACTCATCCCATGAATGGGAAAACTCAGATAATCTGAGCAGATGTCTCTGGAAATAGTGAGGAGGAAAGAAAAACTTTGTTTTCCTTTCATACAGAGATTCCCCCCATTATTTCAGTGCACACTATATGAAACACAAATCAACATCAGTTTTTCAGCACAAAAATAAAAATAACGCAATTGTAAGGGGAATAATCTTTCTAAAGGTCAGTTATTCTAGGGGAAACACTCAGCATATACCAGATGAATGAAAAAAGTCAGTAAAGAGAAACACATACTAACCCCCATTCCCAATTGCATTTCTGTCTTCCTACTGACAGGACCTTCTGTCTTCTCCCAAGTGTTGAGTAGAAACGCTGCCAACTGTCCACATTGATCTGGCTCATTCCCAGAGCCAGGAGACGTCACTTACTTGGTGGATAGGAAACTTTACATCCATTGGTCCATGTCTGCCTGTCAATAAGGTTAATATGTCAGTGATCAGTGAGCTCATCTGATCTCTCCTCTGGACTGTGCACAAGAGATGGAAGGCAAGTGAAGACCTTCCCTGAATTAAGTGGGTGTCTGTTCTTCAGGTGAAACTTTTCTTTGTTCAGGTTCCAAAGTCAAGACTGGGGGAAATATTTGAAAAGTTTTTTTTTGGTCAAGGCATTAATCCATATTTTCCAAATCGGCTTTTCCAGAAATGACATCTTTGGATATTGATATAATCATATATATGTATATATGCATGTGTGTATTTTTTTCTTTTTTTCTTTTTTTCTTTTTTTTTTTGAGAAAAAAAGAGAAAAAGTGGGAGAGAGAACAAAATTCTTGCTCTATTGCCCAGGCTGGAATGCAATCTTAAAAAGGTATTAAAAACCTCTTTTATGCCGTCAATTGTACTTAACAACAGAGACAGAAAGGAATACGGGAAGAAAATAACAGTCAACCAATATTTGATTTAAGTCTGTGAGATACTATGTAGATACTAAAGAGTAATTCACTTTCTGTTATATAGTCACTTTCAGAATGGGTGTAATATAAGTTAACAATGCAATGTCAAATTCTCCCGCTATTATTGTGCGGGAGTCCAAATCTCTTTGTAAGTCAATAAAAACTTGTCTTATGTATCTGGGTGCTCCTACATTAGGTACATATATATTTATAATCCTTAACTCCTATTGTTACATCACTCCTTTTACCATTATATAATGTCCTTCTTTGTTTCTTTTAGTCTTTATTAAAGTCTATTTTACCGGAGACAAGAGTTACAAATCCTATTTTTTTTTTCTTCATTTAGTTAGTAAATCTTTCTCCATCCATTTATTTTAAGTCTTTATGTATCGTTGTGAGTTGGATCTGGATACTGCGTACCAATGGATTTTAACTTTTTATTCAATTTGTCTGTCTGTGACTTTAATTAGGGCATTGTATCCATTTAAGTTTAGGATTAATATTAATATTTATAAGTTCAATATTGTAATTTAATGCTAACTGGCTTTTTTGTCCGTTCATTGATGTAAATTCTTCTTTATGGAGATACTCTTTACGTTTTGGTGAATTTTTGAGATAACTGATACTGGTTGTTCCTTTCTGTTTGTAATGCTTCTTTCAGAAGATCTTGTAAAACAGGCCTGGTGGTGATGAAATCTCTGAGTGCTTGCTTGTTTGTGAAAAATTTTATTTTTCCTTCGTTTATAAAACTTAGTTTGGCAGGATATGAGATTCTGGGTTGAAAATTCTTTTCTTT
>CAUYQU010067037.1:0-11523 GCA_963574635.1 Cheracebus regulus | reverse complement strand
TATTTTTTGACATGGAGTCTTGCTTTGTCACCAGGCTGGAGTGCAGTGGCATGATCTGGGCTCACTGCAACCTCCAACTCCTTGGTTCAAGCTATTCTCCTGCCTCAGCCTCCCAAGTAGCTGGGATAACAGGCACGTACCACCACACCCAGCTAATATTTGTATTTTTAGTAGAGACAGAGTTTCACCATACTGGCCAGGATGGTCTTGATCTCCTGACCTAATGATCCGCCTGCCTTGGCCTCCTAAAGTGTTGGGATTACAGGCATGAGCCACCGTGCCTGGCCTTAAGTATGTACTTTTTGAAATAGCCATAGTGTAGAAAGAGGACCAGAAATAGACCAAAGTGTAATAATTCTTATTTCTCAATAATATGATTTCATTTTTGCTATTTCCAACTTTATATTTTAATTATTTTTATAACTCATGTATTACTTTCTTAACTAGAGGGAAATGATATTAAAAATACATCATCTCTTATCCCATGTACTGGTAAGCTGTGAGACACAATCATTCATATATTTATCAAACAGTAATTTTAAAAGTCCCACTATCTGACAGGTCTTATACTAAGAAAGTTAAACACATTAGAAAACAGCACAGTTGATGTTCTTAAAAAGTTAAAATCTAGTGATAAGAAATGCAGAGGAATGGACATATGAAGAAATAAGTCAAATATATGACATAAGTCTATATACATTATAATAGACCACAAGGGAGACAATTCTTACCTATAGGATAACACTAGGAATTATTTCTTTTAAAAAAAATTTATACTTCACCCCAAATCCACACAATATACATTCTTCACAGAAAAAAAAAAAAAAAAAAAAAAAAAAAAAATACTCCAGACACCAATAGTCAGAAATGTTGATTCTTTGTCCTTCTAGATTATAAGAAAATAGATTTATAACAGATAACAGCTCCTACTGATGTCTTCCTATATCTTCCTTAACATAGCATTTATGTACAAAATTAGAGACATTTTTTTTTTCAAAAAAACAAATCTGGTTCTAAAAAGAAATAAAAATAATTTATCTGCCTACAAATTCTTACAGTCCTAACTCTTAGTCTCCATTTGGTACTGATTGTGTGCTTGAATATTCTATTAAAAACCAATCAATAAGGGCCTAATACGTCATTAGTACTATGCTAATCACCAAAACATGGACCTGTCTATAAGAGTTTATAACCTAGTCCTAAAGATTTGTTAATGACTACTCTCAAAACCAGTGGATTAGACTGTCAAGAACATACACACATGAGGATGGAAATGGATTTCTATTATAAAATGTACTCAATGTTGTGTTATTCATATGCAAAGTTCTACCACATTGCAGCTAAAAGGCAACCAATACAGAGTTCGAGGTGATGAAGGCATTCAGCCATATGGTCATAGTGATGATTACAAGTTTAGAAGAAGGGATTAAAGGTAGAAATCTAGACCCAAATTAGACTGTTGACTCAATATCCACTTGTCTCAATATTGAAATGTTGGCTTAAGCACACTTGCATTATAGATATGAGGGCAATATTTGGACTTCTGGTAACATGACATTATTAAATAAACAAGTGTGAATGCCAACAATATTCTAGGGCCTGGAAAACTAAGCGAGAAATTTATATGGCAAGTATAGCATTAGATGCTTTTTCCTTAAACTTCCAATTTTTCACTTTGGTAGATTTACACAAGTCTTGGCAAAAATAACCAAAGAAATGAATATTATCTTAAATAATTCTAAAAGTGACACTTAGAATTTCAAGTAATATATTCAGGCATCTAATTAAAATATTGCTGGACTAGTTAAAAAAAATGTTTTTTCTTAAAATCATCAATATAAAAAATTTGTAAAATGAAAAATGGTCACCATCTGGAGCTCTCCCATTGAACAGTGAACTCACGACAGAATATGAGGTCACTAATTTGTAGTATTATTATCTCCCATCGTGGGCTTTCATTAAAGAGAGGAAAAAGTTGTTAAGGCTGAAAATAAAATGACAGAGAAATTACAGAAGGGCATAATAATTTGCCAGTTATTTCCATTTAAAACAATTGTTATTTTACTTCTAAGTCTCCATCATAGTTGCAACAGTCTGAAGTCATCCCAGATTAAATTCCACCTACATATGAAAATAAATGGAAGTCTGCACTACAGTTGTTTATTTTCCTTGAGTTTCTGAAGCAACCGTTTTGCTAAAAAGATAAGGTGGGGCCAGGCATGGTGGCTTACACCTTTACACTCAGCTACTCTAGAGGCTGTGGTGGTAGGACTGCCTGAGCCTGGGAGATTGAGCTATGCAGTGATCCTGCCACTGGACCTCCAACCTAGGCAGCAGAGCAAGGTTCTGTCTCAAAAACATAATAATTAAATTTAAAAAATTAAATAAATAAAAGGTGATATTTTGAGGACTTCTGTGAAATGCCTAAACAACAGCAAGCAACAGAAATAAAGAAAGAAAGAATTAGATGATTTGATCCCTTATTCTCCTAATTGCTTATTAGGAATATAAAGTAACACATTCAAGAGGTATTCCTTTCTAAGCACCTCAGTTTGGCAGTGTTTAATCCATTTAGAAGCTGCTTTCTGAACTCATTTTCTAAGCTGCTAAGGAAATTCCTTTGATTAGTTTGAGATAATCTTAAAATGCAACTTATATTAACAGGACTATAATATTCAAAAATCTATACTTAAGCCACCACTACCAAGAAAAAAATTGTCTACATAAAATTTCATTTGCAATAATAGGACCATATTGAAATGTATACAGTTATAAGATATTTAACAATGGGCATACATTCTAAAAAATGAGTCGTTATGCTGTTTCATCATGTGAACATCACAGAGTGTACTTATATAAATCTAGATGGTATAGCCTACTACACACCTCAGCTATACGGTATAGCCTATTACTCCTAGGCTATAAACCTGTACAGCATATTACTGTACTGAATACTATAAGGAACTGTAACAATGGTAAATATTTGGGTATCTAAACTTATCTAACCGTAGAAAAAGTACAGTAAAAATACAATTAAAAAGATAAAAATGATGCACCTTTATAGGGCACTTACCATGATTGGAACTTACAGAACTGGAAGTTGTTTTGGGTGAATCAGTGAGTGAATGATGAGTGAATACAAAGGCCCTGGACATTACTGTACACTACTGTAGACTTTTAGCTTAAGCTGCACTAAATTTACAAAAAAACTTCTTCCTTAAATAATAAACTAACCTCAGCTTACTGTAACTTTTTTACTTTATTACTAATTAACTGTTTAATCTGTTTAACTTTTTTACTCTTTGTAATAACATTTGGATTAAAACCCATATAAATTGTATAAAATATTTTTACAAATTATTTTATGTTCTTATTTTACAAAGTTTCTTTTCTATTTTAAAACATTTTATTTTTTACTCTTTAAACTTTTTTGTTTAAAACTAAGACACAAGGCCAGGTGTAGTAGCTCATGCCTGTAATTCCAGCACTTTGGGAGGCCGAGGCAAGTGGATCATTTGAGGTCAGGAGTTTGAGACTAGCTTGGCCAACATGGTGAAACCCCATCTCTACCAAAAACACAAAAACTAGCTGGGTGTGGTGGCATGTGCCTATAATCTTAGCTACTCAGGAGGCTGAGGCAGGGCAATCACTTGAACCTGGGAAGCAGAGGTTGCAGTGAGCTAAGATCATGCTGCTGCACTCCAGCCTGGGCGACACAGCGAGACTTCATCTCAAACAAACAAAACAAAACAAAAAAACTAAGACACAAGCACACGCAGTAGCCTAAGAAGGTTCAAAATTATCAGTAACACTGTCTTCCTCCTCCACACTGGAAGGTCTTCAGGAGTAATGACTGGCATGCAGCTGCCATTCCTACAATAAGGCCTTCTTGTGGAATACCTCGGAAGGACCGGCCTCAGGCTGTTTTACAGTTAATCTTTTTTTATAAGTAGGAGTACACTAAAAAATAACAATAAACACTCAATGTAGCAGATTTATTTATGCCAGTATCACCACAAACACATGAGTACAATGTTGTACTATGAAATTAAGATGGCTGTAATGTCAACAGGAGATAGGACTTTTTCAGCTCCATTATCTATGGAACCAACACAATTTATGTGGTCCTCTGTTAACCAAAACATTGTTAAGTGGCACGGGCTATTTAAATAAATATCAAATAAATTTCATAGTTCATGAAACTCAATTTCTTGAAGAGTATTTTATTGGATATAAGGCTATTTCTCAAATTTCACTCTGCTTCAATAATCACTCACCCAAACTGAATTGATCAAGAAACTATCGGCAAAGCATTGTGTTTATCACTTTACGCTATGCATTATCTCATTTTATCATCCTAACAATTCTTCAAGAGAGTTTTTATTAACTTCATTTTATAGACGAGAAAGATGAGGTCAAGAAGAGCTGCATAACTTGCCTCAGATTTCTCAATAATAAATGAGATACAGAATTAAACAGCAGTTGAGTATCTATGCAGGGAACAATCACCCCAAGTAAGTCACAGATCATCCCAGCCCCTGCCTCATAGTGCTTCTTCCATGCTCTTAAGCTGTCTTGCCTGCTCAAAACCCTCTAATAGTTACATCTCACTCTAAATAAGACAGATCCCCCATTACCTCTCTATCTTCATCTACCATTCTCCCTTTCATGGTAGGAACAAGGGAAGTCTCTGGGGTGGGGGTCAAGACTAAGGAGCTAATGCTTGAACATAGCCATGAAGAAAGAGACCTAAGGGACCAAATCTGTAACCCCAATGGACAGGATTATCAGAGGTTATGGGACACTGACAGAAGAAGGAAAAGAAGGGGAAAAAACTGTTAAGAATGGTGGAAAGGTTAAGGCTGGTAAAAAGTGGGGAGTTACCAGAAGATGAGACTAAAAGGCCAGGCAGAGGCTGGGCACGGTGACTCACGCCTGTAATCCTAGCACTTTGGGAGGCCAAAGCAGGAGGATCACCTGTTGTTACAGGAGTTCAAGACCAGTCTGACCAACATGGTGAAACCCTGTCTCTGCTAAAAGTACAAAAATCAGCTGGGCATAGTGGCAGGTGCCTGTAATCCCAGTACTTGAAAGGCAGAGGCAGGAGAATTGCTTGAACCCAAGAGGCAGAGGTTGCAGTGTGCCGAGACTATGCCATTGCACTCCAGCCTGGGAAACAAGAGCAAAACTGTCTCAAACAAAACAAAACAAAACAATAAAAGGGCAGGCAGAAACCACAGTATGAACATTATGTACCATACTTTGTAGGCCACAGTAAAACATTTAGATTACATTCTGACAAGAAAGGAAAGAAGATTTACTGAGACAAGCATGATAACATAAATATTGGATTTACTTTTCTTACTATGGTAAAATACATATAACATTTACAATTTTAACCATTTTTAAGTGTAAAGTTCAGTGGCATTAAGTATATTGACACTGTTATGTAACTTAATTTACATTTTTAAAAGGTTATATAGGAATACTAATCAGAAGAGTCTAAGGTTAAAAGCAGGGAATCCTAAAGAAATCTAAGTAAGAAATGATAAAGGTCTAAATTAAGGCAGAAGTTACGACAAGAGGGCAGATTCATGATATGTTTATAAGGAATGATCAATAGATTTTGGTGGTATATGGCTGAGAAAGGAACCCAGAATGCTCCCAAGTGTTTGGCTTGGTCACTTGATAGAGAGCACTCACACTGATTGATAGGAAATACATAGATTTGAGGAAGATGTTGAGTACCATTTGGACACTGAATCTTATGTGCCTTTAGGTTATTCATTGAGAGGTATCCAGTAGACAGTTGGGTATAGAGCTCAAAAAACAGGTATAATCACGTAATATAAATGTGTATACCAGTGACAGTTAAAGCCATGTGAAAAGATATGATAAAACAGTGAAAACATATAGACCGAAAGAAGAGGGTGAAGAATGAAGCCCTGAGCAGCTACATTTACAAAGTGGGCAAGGAAAGAAGAGTCCTTAAAAGAAAACTAGGCCAAACATAAAACTAGGCTGATGCCTGTAATCTCGGCACTTTGGGAGGCTGGGGAGGGCAGATCGCCTGAGGTCAGGAGTTCGAGACCAGCCTGCCCAACATGGTGAAACCCTGTTTCTACTAAAAATACAAAAATTAGCCAGTCATGGTAGTGCACACCTGTAGTCCCAGGTACTCGAGAGGCTGAGGCAGGAGAACTGCTTGAAACCAGGAGGCAGAGATTGCAGTGAGCCAAGATCTCACCACTGCACTCCAGGCTGGGCAAGAGAGCAAGACTATGTCTCAAAAAAATTAAATAAATAAATAAAAACTAAGAACAGAGGGATAGATTAAAACTAGGAGAGAATAATATCACAGATGCCAAGGTCAAAGAGGTTTTAAAGGGGAGAGTCTACAGTATCACAAAGAGGTCAAGGAATGAAAAAAACAGGGATTAAAAAAAGAATAAAAAATGTTGGCCGGGCGTGGTGGCTCACGCCTGTAATCCAAGCACTTTGGAGGCCAAGGTGGGCGGATCACCTGAGGTCGGGAGTTCAAGACCAGCCTAACCAACATGGTGAAACCCCGTCTTTAAAAAAAAAAAAAATGTTCACTGGATTTGGTTATTACTGACCTTGACAATAGAAGTTTTAATAAACTGATGTTTATGGGAACTAAACTGAAACAGGATAAGACAAGGTGACATGAGAAGGAAAATAAATATTTCAAAAAGACTTGTGAAGAGATGGAGCAAGTGCTAGAGGAGAATGTAGGATCAAAGAGAAAGGTAACATATTTAGTAGTAAGTCAAAAGCAAGTAGCATGACTTACACAGGTTCACAAAACATGTTGGCAGTACCACTATGGAAAGAAAGTGATAGGCCATTTCCCAATTCAGTCTTACTTCTGCTAACAAAAAGAAACATTATCTACTTCAAGAATAACAAAGCCATGAGAAAATGTATTTAGTTTTATAGTCTTTAAAAGTATGGCATGAACTTAGAACAAAACAAAAACTCTTTAATCATACAAATTAACTGTACTTTTTAAAGAAAAACTTTTTAAAGTTTAAAAACTGTGAAACATTTCTTCAAAAACATCTCCAAAACTAAATTTATCTTAATTACTATAGGAGACGTAATTTGTGGTCACAAGAATACATAAAGTGAATTATTGAAAAAAAAACAGAGAAATGGAAGAGCTGAGTTAAAAAGCTCAGCCTTACAACACACACATTAACAACATCTTATACAGATTTAACTCTCATCAATTCAGTTCCCTCATAAAATATAGAAAATATCTAGTTCATAGGGTTCTGTGAGGCAACTAATGTAACATGTGAAGGTGTTCAATCATAAAGAGCAATACAAATATTACCTATTTTTCCTTTAACCTTCTGTGCTTCCTCATTTCTCTGTCACTAGCATCCCCCAGGCTTAAGATATACAAGTAACATAAGACTCTCTCCATCCAATCTGGGTGCTTATTTGATGCCAGATAGATGCTGAAACCACATATTCCCCCCATCTAGTCACAAAGTACTAAAAATCAAGCATTTTCACTGCAGTGCTCCTAAATCAGATCCCCTCAGCTCTCTCTAGAATAATATCAATGAAGCCATCACTGCTTTCTCCATTTCTAATTACTCCTCCCTCCAATTGACACAACTATTAGATTTATCTTCTTAAAATCAATCCCCCCATACCTTCTTACCTGCCAAATAAATTTTTCTCTCTAATCTACTGTTATTTTCATTAAATTCTTTTCATTAGTATCTACTATTTGGCTGAATATCTAATTTCTTACTTTGTTCTTACTCTTTGTTCATGACTTTGTTCTTACTCTTTTCTCCATTTGGAATTTTCTTTGCATCCTCTGCAACCAACTTCCACCTACTGTAATCCTACTCATTCTTCACAACCCATGAAACCACATTTCATCTTACTGATCAGAAGTAAGCTCTCTCAATTAAATCCTTTATATCTCTTATTCTGTAAATTTCTTGAGATACTTTACATATGTTATTTTCTATACATGTTCTGAGTTCTATTAGATTCTGTTCGCATCCACATAACATGCAGTGTAATGACTTATATTCAATCAAAAAAGTGCTTGAGAAGAATTCAGTCATTTGTGTGGGTCCCACAATAATAAATATAAAGAATGACCACACTGTTTTATCATTTTGTGATAGTAATGTTGTGGTTTAGCTGTACTGTGCTACAATCATGTCCATGAATAGCCACTGCACTCTAGCCTGGGCAACATGGCGAGTCCTCATCTCTAAAAAACAGATAAATAAAAAAATATAAAGTTGAACTTTGTAAGATTAGGACTTCAATGACTATAATAGTCAGGGTCTGACAGAAAAATAAAATACTCCAAATATTTTTTTAAAGGACAGGGAATTGATTACACAGGTGACAGAACTGAGAAACCAAATAGAGACAGTGAAGGAACCTGGGGATTAACAATAGCAGAAGCAGTTACTATCCTTAGCCTGCTGAGACAAAACGGAGTTTACCAGAACCCAGGAACCATGTACCCTTATAGAAGAAAACTCAGTAGACCTGTCCAATAGGAGCTGAAGAAAGTAGCAAGTCAGCAACAGCAGTGACTCTACCCAAGCAGAGTGGTAGGAAAGAACCAGTTTTCCCTTCCTCATTCCCTCCAATCTCCCCAGTGCTTCCAACTGGCCAAATCCATAGCCAGCTAATGAGAGTATGGACACGTAACCCCACTAAGCCTTCCTGGACACCAAACAGTACCCGCAAGGGGCTAAGAATGAGTATGAAGCCAAAAAGGCCCAAGATGAGCATAAAACGTTAATAGAATGTAATCATTTGAGGAAAATTGAAAAATAAAAGAGACAAAATTATCCAGAGTAAAATGTCTAAAAATCAGCACGAAACAAGTCCCAACAGACTATTTTCTTTCAGTCAGGAAATTATTCAACAAATATTTGAGTTCCTATATGCTCTGCATCCCAGATAGAGCAAAAGGTAGGGAGACATCATCCGCACCTTCATGGAGCTTAACATCTAGCAAGACTTTCCAGAATACATCAACCTTAACAAATACATGTAGTAAATCATAAAATTCAGTGGTATTCAGTATCACCACATGAAGGGTTAGGAATTGAGGGCTACCGCATCTATTTGAAAGTTTATTTTGATTTTCTTAGGAATAAATCTGGAAAGTAATAGAAGCAACTTCAATGACTATACTCAATATGAAAACTTGGTGGAAGCAATCTCCAAGATGCTCAGTTTCAAACTATGAAATAATTTGCCAGGAGCCAAGGATAACAACAGAATCCAAGTTTATATAAGTCTAATCAATAAATGCTATGGATATTGTTGAATAAATGGGAACTGTCTCATTTTTATATAAAGCTCATAATAATCCTGGGAAAGAAAAAAAGTTCTGGTACAAGCTTTAAAGATGAGGCAAGTACTGTGATTTGCATTCATTTACCAAATAAATCAAAGGCATCATAAATAGGAAAAGGACTCCAGTCTCACATCATTCAATTATGTGCTCCTTTCATTAAGGGAATGAAAATAAAAGCCTAGATCAGGAATAACATAATCATGTTAAAACCTATCCAACTTCATTCTCCTTATAAATATAAATATCTCTTCAAAAAACTGCCCAATTATATCAGTAATTTAAAAAAAATCATTAATTTCATCAAAATTCAGACTATCTTTTTCACAGAACATCAAAGAGGGTAGAAAAACAGGTGTGTGTGTGTGTGTGTGTGTGCGCGCGCGTGTGTGTGTACCTGGACTAGGGTTATGGCAATATTTGTTAAAATTACAAATACATAATCTCTTAGACCCAGAAATTCCACCTAAAACTTATAGTTATTCTAATATATATTGAAAATATGTACCAGAATATTCACAGTAATAGCAAAAGATTGGAAACAACCTAAATGCTCCTCAGTAGGGTAGTTAAATAAATGATAATATATACATATAATGGAATACTACACAACAATTAAAAGTGAGAAAGCTCTTTACTAAAAATGAAATTATCTTCAGGATACACCATATAAAAAAGGCAAGGGATACAACACCACGCACACTGTGTGTTTGTGCTTTTATAGACGTAAAATATTTCTACAATGATACATAAGAAACTGACAATATTGGTTGGGTTGGAGTGGGAGGAAACTGAGTAGGAGAGGGAGAGGATATACCTATGAACATTGTGAATTTTGAACCAGGTGACTGTGTTGCCCATTCAATAAACAAAAATTAACATCAACAACAATGGCAAAATCCTCTAAATCTCTGTCCTTAGCAAGTTTGGCAGAAAACTGCTTTGTAAACCAAGTTAAAAATGTCCCCTCTTTAAGAGAGAAAAAATACAAGTGAAAAATTCTAATTAGCCCTGATCTACATATTACTGCCTAAAGTGCTGTTGTAACTAGAGTGACGAGGTTTCAAAATTCTAGCAAAATACTGCCACGTAAACCTATGGAATTACACAAAGGAGAAACAAATACTGAGAACCAGTTATATTCTTCACTCTTTTTTGCCCTTGATAAACTCAAATAAAAAACCACCAACAGCCATAACAGCAAAGTTTAAAGGCAGACTCTAGTTTTCAGAATTCCTTTAAGGGTGACTTGCATATGCTTAGGTTAATTAAGTTAAAAAACAGATTTGCCAATTTTTCTTGGTAGATCATCTTTTGGATATTCATTTTAGGAACCATGAGAAAAAAAAAATTGCTGACCATTAGTCAAGCAGCATGTCTTTTAAAGCATACTTAAACACTATGTAAATGTGAAAAATTAAAATGAATAATTTAAAAAATGTTTATTATTAGTCATCAATAAGTCACCATGACTTAATGAGTATCAGCCCCACAACTGCTCTGAAAAGTGATAAATACATGAAATGTCTACATTCAGAAGATCTTTAATGTTAAGAGTTGGGATATAAAAGCCAGTCTTAGGAAGGGAATAGTTAGAATACTGTACCTCATGCTACCTGCAAAGTATCACACCCGGGAGATAATTTTAAGTCATTAATATAAGAAATCAATAGTGAAAAACTTGGATACAATCACATTTGGGATTAAGGGGAAAAAAGAAAGAAAAAATAGTTTGAAAAAAACCTTAAAACATAACTAGCATTCTTTTTTTTTTATGGGGGTGGGGGAATAAGAATAAAATTAATTCCATTTCTCCTAGTTCACTTTTATTTATTTATTTATTTATTTATATTTTTTAAGAAAAGAAGAAAGAAAGAGCAAAAGAAAGAAAAAACAGAATGAAAGAGAGAAAGAGGAAGAGAAAGAGGGAGAGAGAACAAGATTCTTGTTTTATTGCCCAGGCTAGAATGCAGTCTAAAAATGGGTATTAAAAACCTCTTTTAAGCCAATAATTGTGCTTAACAATGGAGACAGGAAGGAATAGGGGATGAAAATAACAAATAAGCAGACAACCAATATTTTATTTAAACCTGTGAGATGCTATGCAATTGCTGAGGAGTGATTTACTTCCAATTATGTGGTCACTTTTA
>CAUYQU010067036.1:0-43603 GCA_963574635.1 Cheracebus regulus | reverse complement strand
CTTTTCTGTAAAATTTGTGTATTATGACTTCTATGGTTTATTTTTAACATTTAGTATTTGTTTCTGTTCAATTTCGCAAAAAAAAAAAAAAAAAAAAAGGCTAAAGAAATAGACGTTTATTTTTCTCTCATATAAAAGTGGTTGAGAGGTAGGCAGTCTAGGGTGAATATGGTCACTGCACAGGCTCAGGAACATTGTTACCTTTCTATTCTGCCATCTGGTAGTATATTTCTTTTTCTTTCTTTCTTTTTTTTTTTTTTTGCAATAGAGTCTTGCTGTCTCCCAGTCTGGAGTGCAGTGGCATGATCTCAGCTCACTGCAACCTCTGCCTCCTGTGTTGAAGTGATTCTCTGGACCCAGCCTCCCAAATAATTGGGACTACAGGCACGCGCCACCAGGCCTGGCTAATTTTATTATTATTATTTTTTATTATAGACAGGGTTTCACCATGTTGGCTAGGCTGGTCTTGAACTCCTGACCTCAGGTGATCCGTGCGTGTTGGCCTATTTCTCACATACAAGATGGATGCATAGCTCTGGCCTTTGACATTAGCATTTCAGAAAGCAGAAAGGAGGAAGAGATGAAGGACTTACCCCTTTCCAAAAACACTTGCCAGAGGAAGGAACCATACCACATTTTTGTTTACTTCATGTCAACCAGGATTTAGTCTAGGCATACCTAGCTGCAAGGGAGTAACTGATCAAGTCATTCAGTTGGGCAGCAATGTGTCTCCCTCAAAATCAAGGTTTCTACTTCTTAGGAAAAGGAAAGTGGAATATTGGGGTAAACAACAATTATCCACAGGTTTTGAGCTCAAGAAGCCATGATCGCACGTCTCTGGGAAAATTGAATCTATGCAATCAAGTCTCATGTGTGCTGAATGTGTACAAATCAGACAGCTTCAACTGTGATCCTTCATTAGCTCTTCCCTTTATCTAGACTTGGGATTGTATTTCCAGGCATGAGTCAGAATCTTTATACTGATTGTGTGTGTGTGTGTGTGTGTGTGTGTGTGTGTGTGTGTGTGTGAAAGAGAGAGAGAGAAACAGAATCTTTGCTGCAAGATGTGCTGAATACAAACACAGTAACTCAGCAACTTATAACTGCCCCTTTCCTATCTCTGCCCCCTCCCCCAGTATCAGCAAACGCAGTGTTACGTCCACACTATCAATATGTCAGTGATTAATAGCAACTGGGAAATGTGTGCTTTCCATGAGACTTGTATGCAAGGTTACTTGGGTTCACAGTGGCTGCTAATGACAGCAGCACTGTTGAATTATATTGTGTCTGTGTCTGTTAAGAGGGGTCAGAGGACAGGGGAGGAAGGTTCCCCCAGGGTAAGTGAGAGAGAAAGTCACTAAAAGCTACAGATCTCTAGTTTGGGCTCTATGCATGAGACTGTTCTTGAAAGTGAAAGAAATAAAAGAAATTGCATATTTGTAATTTTTTAAGTACCCCATTTTCATAGCTCATTAAAATCAGGACTTTTCTATTCTGGGCCAGAACCTCCATTGGATATTTTTGTGAATATGTGACATGTGGGTTGATGAGAGGTTTGGGCCTGTTTTAGTTCATGCATATATATTTTAAGTGTCTCTGAGATTCTTGATCAACTACCAAATCCAAGAGGCCCTTTTGTTGTATTCTAAATTCATTCCTACTGCTTATTGTCGAAAAGGGGTCAGCGGATAAGGTGCCAGAGCCAGAAGTTAGCTAGGTGACATGGTATTCTGTGTAATATAATGTTTCGCAGGGAACTGCCGTTATCGAGCTGACCTCCAAGAGGACAAGTGGTCAGGAAGGTGGAGATGATATTAAAACTGTTATTATTGTTGTTGTTTTTAACAAGCAGACCTGTCATGAAACTTGCCATAGAGGCCCCATTTTTTATATATCACCAAGGCCTCATAGGTAATAAAAGGTAGACATCTGAGATTGTTTCTTTAAATATTGCTGTTGGGCTGACCAAGATTTAGCCACAAAAATAAACATAATCTCTAACGCTGAGAAGAGATCTGAATGAGTTGAAACACAGAGGGAAAAAGAAGTAAGCAGAAAAAAAATTACATCAGTAGGTATGGAGATTAGCTAGCTAGCTAGCTAGCTAGCTATATAGATACATAGGACTCTGAATAGACCCATTGCAGGCAGGCATGTAAGTAGGATGATTAATACATAGATGTAGACACAGGTAATTCTATATAAATGTGGAAGAGCAGCAGGAAGTTTCTGCAGCTGGGAAAAAGGTAATTTTTTAAAATGAGGTCATAATGGGTTGTTTGGGCCCAGGCAGAGTCCCATTGTCCCCCTAAACACTGCTTATAAACAGTTTTGGGACTGAATGCACACTTTGACTGTAGTCTATGTTTTGAATTGACTAGAACTGAAAAAACAGATGAAAAGTAAAATAATGTTTCAAGAGATTTTCTATTTGGTTATGGCATCATTTTTTTCTATGGACACATCTGGGTAAAGCCAAGGGCCCTTGTTAAGCCCCCAAATGTCATTTGAATGTTCTTGCAGCACAAAGAAGAAGAAGAAGAAACACTTTGAAAACCAATGATTTGGCTGGGTGTGGTGGCTCATGCCTGTAATCCCAGCACTTTGGGAGGCCAAGGTGGGTGGATCACCTGAGGTCAGAAGTTTGAGACTAGCCTGGTCAACATGGTGAAACCCCATCACTACTAAAAATACAAAAAGTTAGCTGGGTGTGGTGGCAGGTGCCTGTAATCCCAGCTACTTGGGAGACTGAGGCAGGAAAATCACTTGAACCAGGGAGGCAGAGGTTATAGTGAGCTGAGATTGCACCATTGCACTCCAGCCTGGGCAACAGAGTGAGACTTTGTCTTAAAAAAAAAAAAAAAGAAGAAGAAGAAGCTGGGTGCCTGGCTCAAACCTGTAATCCCAGCACTTTGGGAGGCCGAGGCGGGTGGGTCACCTGAAGTCGGGAGTTCGAGAAGCCTGACCAACATGGAGAAACCCGTCTCTACTAAAAATACAAAATTAGCTGGGGGTGGTGGCACATGCCTCTAATCCCAGCTACTTGGGAGGCTGAGGCAGGAGAATTGCTTGAAACCAGGAGGCAGAGGTTGCGGTGAGCCAAGATCATGCTATTGCACTCCAGCCTGGGCAACAAGAGCGAAACTCTGTCAAAAAAAACAAAAACAAAAAAGAAAACCAGTAATTCTGTTTGGACCTCCTTGCTCTGCTATTGAAAACAACAGTGCTGACTGAGGTGACACACTTGTGCTGGTCATCCCTCCTGGGTGGGACAACCTCTAGCTTGTCACCACCATGCTGGGAAGACAGGAGCAACTGCCATTTAGCTTCAGTCACCACTCGTTTCCCCATTAGCCCCTTGTGGACTGCAAGCTCCTTGAAGGAAACAAGGCATTAAGTCACATTTTATTTCATATGCCGCCACCATGATGTACCTGGCACATAAAATGTTTGTGGAATCATCTGAATGAGTGGCTCACTGAAAAGTTTAATCAAATGGGGTTTAAGGAGACTGTGACATTCGTGAACAGCATGACATCCTTGCTTATTTCTGTGGCTTTCTTTTGGGCTCAACACCTGGGTTCCTGGCATATGAGAAGTAGCAGTATCCTGGAGCAGTAGGGGAAACTACCTTATTCTTACCACCTCGAAATCTCTGAAACCTCAGCATGAAGCCGTTTTTAAAATGGTCCCCCATACTTAGTCAAATTCAGGCAATTCAGTTTGGGGAATTATTTTCTGTAAATGAGGGCCCAGGCAGAGTTCTGACTTCAGCTTTACCAGCTGCCTAAGTGCCATGGTTTAGTGTAATTAAAATACAGTGGGGGTCTTCAGACATCATTCGGGGCTACCTTTAATCAACTCCAGCCCTTGAACTTAATGAACTGGACACTTTTAAGTTTGGAACCTGGAAAGTAAAAGCCAGCACCTGTTGCCAAAACACATTGTCTCATAATCAGAATGATTTCTAGGGCCAGCTGAACACGGGTGCCAGAGAAATTCCCACTGACTCGGCAATTTCAGGTTGGGATTGTATCTCAAGAGTCACTTAACGAAAAGATTTCACCCAGTGGCATGGTCCCAAGAGTTATCGGGTAACTCTGTGCCCATCTCAGCAGACTAACTGATTAACTCATGTTACCCTTTACTGGGGGTGAAATGAAATGCTTTAAACTCACTCCTGATCCCACCCACCACCCCAAGTCATTCCAGCAAACAAATCCATCACAGATTGCTAAGAGCGGGGAGATAGGTGAAACTGGAGAATACACTAAAAATCGGCTAGTTTTAAATGGTAGGGGTGGGAGCCATGGCCCTCTGGATTGGTCCACTTTATAAATCCCAGAGGAAACTCATTCTATGCTTGAAGGAAAACTTTGCTTTGTTCTGTGGTTAGATTGTGCTGAACAGATCAATTCATGTCAAAGAGCATCAACTTTTCGTATTTAAACCATGGCTTCCATCCCACATCACACTTTATTTATTCTTAGCAGAACCTTGAATCGATGTTCAATTTTGTTGTGTCCTTCAGTGGATCATCAGGCACCAGAACAACCTGGTCAGCAAATACTGTGAAGTTCTCAGCAGTTATTACAAGACAGGATGTTAGCACATGGCACATCATGGAATTCATTTACATAACACATATTTGGCATGCACCTATCCTGTATGTATCAGGCACAGTGCCATGGCCTTAGGGTGGAGAAGAAGAAAACATAGTTCTTGCTCTTAGAGAGCTTAGATCTAGAGGTTGCTAGATGCTGTCTTCCATGGGTCTCTACTTGTATTTCTGAAACCAAACAGCCAATTGACATGTAGTAAGCAATCATTTTTCCAGAAAAAGTCTTTTGGGGTGCAATAACATGATAAGGGATCTAAGAAAAGTAGGAGGGTAGGGATGGCAATGGGGAAGATTCCGTTATAAAGGAACTGCATACGTATAGATTATATCGCTGTATATCTGTTTCTGTGAAGCATCTCATTTAATCAGATGGTATCATAGCAACTAGAAGAGTGCTTACTTAATGGGGCTGCTCCATGCAAAGCCCTAGCAGACTGAAAGTGCTTCGTAGGTATTAGCTATTATTATTCCTACTACTGGACACTAACATTCCATAAAGGTTGGGATTCCATAAAGGTTGGTGACACAAGTGGGTGGGAGATTTCATGCTGAAATATAAACCCATACATAAACTGAATATTACATCTATATGAATAGAGAACCTTGTACAGTACAAGGAAGAGCAAGATATTCACATTATATTGGGGAAAGAATGACCTGAATACTTGGCTTAACTTCCAGGCTTCAGAGTGTCTCTCTGCCCAGAATCCTTGTCCATTTAAATAGAAATGGCAGTAGCAGCTTCCTGGTGCTGCTGGTGGGAAGAGCCATGGTAAGGTGTCTTTTTTTCTTTCACCCCAGGGCAGAGGTGTTGATAGGAGAGGGACCGGGCGGGAGCGATGATGGTGATAATTGGGGTAACTAGTGAGAGCAGGAGGGTGGGGGCCGGGAACAGGAGGGGAGTATGAGCATGAGAAGACAGTTCTCAGAAGCCGACACCCAGGTGACTTCCCTGGAATCTCCCTGCTCTGAAATGGATAACTTGGCTCCTTTCTCTGAAGTTCCAAAGCGTAAAGGAGCTTCTTGTTGTAGGGGAGTTAAGCTCCAGATTTTTACAAGCAGCTCTTCAGAACCTGGCCTCCAATGCCATCCATCTGGTTGGGGCAAGAACTACTTACCCCGTTTCTCTGTAACCACAAACTGGTTAATGTGAGGGGAAGGCAGGAATGGTCACCATTGTCACAGGTTTCTACTTTGCTTTGAGCCAAGCTCCAGCAGTTACATGAGCACCAGTTATGGAAGGTCTGCAGTTATGGTAAGACACATTAGTGCTGACCTAACTTACCCAGCAAGGGAACGAAGGCCATCCGCACATCAGACCCAGCAATTCAGGTGAAGGAACACACACAACCTCCTACTTTGCTGGAACAAGAGTCACCCAAATTCACTAGATAATCACGCAACGTGTTTTCATATAGCCACATGCCCACAGCCTGGAGAAGGTGAAACGCTTTCAGAGAATGATTCCTGAGACTATAGAAACATTGACCACTTAGGATCAGAAGACCCTCACTCAAGGCTGGCCTCAGGAAAATCAAGTCTAATGATTCCCATAATGAGTTCAAGCCAGACAACTGAATTATTTGTCTGACATTAAAGACAGCTAGGGGAATGGAGGAGGAGGAGAAGTTTGGGGAGAGAGAGGACAGTGTAATCTTCCGGGAGTAAAATTTATTACTGAACATTAGAAAAAGATCTGCAAGTTAAGTCAAGAATCATTTTGTTTATACTCAAAATGCTACAATGTCCTTTTCTTTGATTTGTTTATGCAAGTTTTAGGAGCAAGTTACATTTTTTAGCATATAGTCTACATTTATTCCCAAAGCACTGCTCCTAAGACAGTCCATCAGATTATTTCCTCAAGGCTCTGCAAAAGGGAATAAAAGGCATATTTTTAAAGGTGGGGGTGTATGTGCAAAACATGTTTGTTTTAACGAGATCTGAATGCTGTAGAAATAATTAGCCATGTGCGTGAACGAAAATAATGAACACCAAATGGTACAATATCCTTCTTGAATCCTGTTTCAAAAACAGAATGTGAAGGAAACATGACGTTCTCTCATCCTTCTCTTTTCTCTTTCCCCCTTGTTACCCCTGATTTTGAAATAATCACTATTACCCTCTTGGCTATGAGTTTAATGTCTCTATATATAGAGCCACCCTCTAACACAGATTCTTCTTGCCTTTCAGAGATACTTAAACATTTTTGGGTATTGCACTACTTCTTTTCCAGAGGGGCTCAGACATAGTCACTGTTGAGCATTTTCATTAGCTAAAATAAATTAAATGTATGTTGCAAATGTGCAGCAACATTAAAGAAGCTGCCAGCTACACCCTACCTTGCCCTTGGGAGTCATTTACTTAGAATAAGTAAAGACTTTCTCACTTGCTAGTTTCAGGCGTCTTACCTTGTGCTATTCCTTACAATTGGGCAGGGTAGTTCTAGAGTCCACTTCTTGAATATAGGGAAAGACCCCAGTGGTGTATCGGGATAAGGGAGACAGACAGGTCTGAATGTGGGGTGTGGACGTGGGCTTGTGCGTGTGGGTTTCTTCAAACCTAAAGTTGCTGGATCACATTTCTAACAACAATCTGCCTGACCTTATAATATCTCCTTTCTCACTGAATATGTTAGCATGAGAGGAGCTAAGACTGGCTAAAGGACTTTCTGGAATGAGCCCTGGACTTAAAAGCCCATTGAAGAGGGAGCAAACCAGAGGAATAGTGTTTTCCAGGAGGCTTACTTCTCTTAAATTGAAACATAGTCATGTTCCCTGGCTTTCAGGACACTTGCTCAGAGCCCATATGTTTATTCAAGCATTTGCTCGGTGATGTGGGAGGCTCAACCAGTGTAATCCCAGGCATGAGATGTTCAAATGCTGAATGTGTTATCCAAGCACATTATTTCCCATTGACATATGTAAATTTAAAAATAAAATAATAATGTACATTTACATATTGAATCTTGGGACTGGAAAACAGATTTCTGATGTCACTGAGTGTATCTGTTCCCCTACTTTAAAATAGGACTATAGCGCTGTTCTCTTTAAAGTCATCGCTGGCCATAGAGTTTAATCCAGTGGGCATTAGTTCAGATTCTGGGTTAGTATCTTGTAGAAGCTTCCCGCTGCTTCTAAAGTTCAAAAGAGATTGAGAATCTATGGTCTAATCCAATGGCCTTTCTTAGTCTTTCTCAGTTTCTCTGCTGCATTTAATATAGTTGATGTCTTAGCTTTCTTCCCTTTTTTATTTTTATTTTTTATTTCCATAGGTTTTGGGAGAACAGGTGGTGGTGTTTGGTTACATGAATAAGTTCTTCAGTGGTGATTTCTGAAATTTTTGGTGCACCCATCACCCAAGCACTATACACTGTACTCATTTTGTAGACTTTTATTCCTCATCCCTCTCCCAGTCTTTCCCCCAAGTCCCCAAAGTCCACTGTATCATTGTCAGGCCTTTGCATCTGCATAGCTTAGCTCCCACTAATGTGTGAGAACATACGGTTGGAGGATCTCTGGGGTGTCAGTTTTTCTGGTGGGAAACGTCTGTGGCCACAGTGCCTTTGCCTGAGTTCTTGTCCTGCGTCCAGGAAGAATGAGGTACACAGACGAGTGAAGGGTGAAAAAGAAGAGTTTTATTTAGTGTTAGAACAGCTCAGAGGATTGGGTAGCTCCTCTCTGTGAGGAGGTCATCCCATTGAGTGTTCAGCTCTCAGCAGAGAGGAGGCCCTGGAAAGGGTGACTAATCTCTGCAGTTCTCTGTAGCTGGTCACCCAGTCCCATCCTCTCTCTGCCCTCTTTGTTCTCTGGCCATCTTCCTGCCTGCTCTGACTGAGCCCAGGGCTTTTAGGGACCTCAGAGGGGAGGAAGTACGTGCCACTTGTCCATGGGCAGCCATGGGTGGGCGGAAGAGGCACCGTGAGTCCCCACTTTTGTTGGTAGGATTGGCAGCCTGGCCCCCAGCCTTCAGGTCCTCCCTGGCCTGAAGGTGGGGCCTAACTGGGGATCCCCCTCTTTTCTACCCAGGACTCTGCCTCCTGCTGCCATTCATGGACCGGGGTCATGGCCCCAACCCAGCTCCGAGATCTGAGCGGGTGCTGGGAATAGAGAGAGGCGAGGCAGTGGGTGCAGACACCCCTGAGCATTCAGCGATGGGGGATCCTTCCTGGGGCATTCAAGGGTGCAGGCTGCAGAGACCCCGGTCCTGTGCCTGGGAGGGTTGGCTACAGCTGCACCCGGGAGCTCCTGCCCTGACATCTCAGAAGGGACGGGGCTCCAGCTAGTCTCCGGCTCCTGCCTGCTTCCTGGAGTGGGAGGCCCAGGTCTGCAGCCCTGGGTGTGGCAGCTGCAGCTGCACCGGGGAAGGCGGATCCTGCCTGTTCCTGGCTCCCCCAAGAGCACAGGGAGGCTTGGATCCACAGCTGCAGTTTGGGCAGCTGTAGCCCCACACATGAGGGCAAGGCTCCTGCCTCTCCGTGGAGCAGGAGGCCTGCGTCTGCAGCTGCAAATCAGGCGGCAGCAGCGGCCCCAGGCTCCCATCCCAACTCGGAATGAACGGGGCTCCCACCAGCTCAATGGAGTGCGCAGCCCCAGCTGCATAGCCAGCTTGATGGCAGCAGCCTCTGCCGTCATTATGATGTTCCGTTTTCCATTCCTGAGTTACTTCACTTAGAATAATGGTATCCAGTTCCAAAGAGGTTGCTGTGAATGCCATTACTTTGTCCCTTTTTACAGCTGAGTAGTATTCCATGGAATATGCATACAACAGTTTATCCACTCATTCATTGATGCGTATTTGGGCTGGTTCCATATTTTTGCGACTGTGAATTGTGCTGCTATAAACATGCATGTGCAAGTATCTTATGACTTCTCCTCTGGGTAGATACCCAACAGTGGGATTGCTGGATCAAGTGGTCGTTCTACTTTTAGTTCTTTAAGAAATCTCCACACTGTTTTCCATATAGGTTTTCCATAGTGGTTGTACCAGTCTACATTCCCACCAGCAGTGTGAAAGTGTTCCCTTTTCACCACATCCCCACCAATATCTTTTTTTTTAATTTTTTTTTTATTACGGCCTTTCTTGCATCTTCCTCCTTGACTACTTTTCCTCTCTCTAATTAAAATTATGGTAGGTGTTTGCTCTTCCTCTATTCTGACGGCCTTTCTTGGGTATTTCTCCCAGGGTCAGCTTCCCTCCTGGTTACTGGTGCTGCTTCTGTTGCCCCAATCCCTTACCTACTCTTGGCCCTTTCAGGAGAGTTGCTGTATGTTTATCATAGAACCATGTAAAGCTGCATGAGACTTATTATCTTTATTAAGGAGCTTTATTATCTGCCCCTTTGCCAGCATAGCACTCTGTCCATTCTGGGTATCTTATTGCAGTTATGCCTTTCCTATTCCCACCTGAGAGCTCCCACTCCTTTAGTTCAATTCAGCGTCCATCAGTCATTCCTCAAGACTTGCCAATTTCTTGTGCCTCTCTTCCATGTTTACTGTCCCTGCCTGAGTCTGGACCTCTGGGAGATGAGCTGATTGTATTACAGTTTTCTGCATAGGGAGCCGTGGCATAGAGTGGAAAGTGTAATGGATGTGGGGTTAGAAAGACCAAATTCTGGACTTGGTTAAGCATTTAATTAAAATGTCTTGGCCAGGCATGGTGGCTCACGCCTGTAATCCCAGCGCTTTGGGAAGCTGAGGTGGATGGATCATTTGAGATCAGGAGTTTGAGACCAGCCTGGCCAACATGGTGAAATCCTGCCTCTACTAAAAATACAAAAATTAGCTGGGCATGGTGGCGGGTACTGTAAGTCCCAGCTACTGGGGAGGCTGAGGCAGAAGAACTGCTTGAATCTGGGAGGTGGAGGTTACAATGAGCCGAGACCATGCCACTGCACTCCAGCCTGGGTGACAGAGCGAGACTCTGTCTCAATCAGTCAATCAATCAATCAAGTAAAATGTCTCAAAGCCATAGGACCTTACTAGTACACATGTTCTCTATAGGTTTGTTTCACTACCTATAAAATAGGCTTCATTTTAAAAATGGGATAACTATAAATGAATGAAAATTGATGTGGAATTTGCCTAAATTCCATAAAGATTTGGGTTTCTTGGTCTTGGGCTGAAATCAGCATTTGAGACTGTTGGTGAAAAGAATAAAAAGACGTGGTATACGTATTACTGTCGGTATCACAGCCTGATCGTCACCACAATCCTCCATGTTGGCTTTTTAGATGACCCCTGCTTTCTCAATCTCCACCTCCAGAATATTTTTGATGTTTTTTGAATATAATCAAAAAGTTTGTTTTGCTCAAGATTCATCTTCCTAAAAATGTTTGACAAATGCCTAATTTGCAAATTAGTTTGCTGTCTTCAAGCTTCCCTTAGGAAAGAAACATGGTCCAAAAGTCGTTTGTCTAGTATGCAGGCAGTTTTAAAAACTGGATAACCCAGGGTGGTCTGCATAAGTTACATGCTTTTCCCCAAAGAATTTCAAATGGGTTTCCTGGTATCGTTTGTCCTTATGTTTCTTTAGTTCCAGGACAGTTCATACTGTTCTTGGCAGCTTACAAAATGAGAAACTGAGGTATTGTAATTCAATCCACTTCTCTTACAAGGAAAACTGAAAAGCACTATGGGGAAAATACTAACAATTATTTGAGCTTCAACTTTAGATTCTGAAAAATTTATTCATGGAAGGCAAAAATTCATTACTATTCCCAGAACATTGCCAACAGCAAAGAGATTATACTCAGAATTAAATACAGCCCTGTTCCATTTCTCTGTGCTTTGAAACTCAGTGTGAGAGAGCAGTGGAACCTTTTCCCACTTAAGGCCAAATTAGGTCAAAAGCCTTTACTTTGAACCTTCTGAGTCATTGAATAAGCAGGGAAGAGAATGAAAATCCGTGACCTGTGCGATGGTTTAGTCACTGAGGATTTTGTGCAAAGAGTGCTGGATATACCTTGCCTACTGTGGGCAGCCTCTAGGAAGAAGAGAAGAAATCACTTCTTCAGTGTTTCCCTGTATGTCCAGAGATAGGAAATTCAGGCATTTGCTTTATTTGCGAAACTTTACAGATGTGAGCAAGAGGAGCATTTGAGGCAATGTGTCTAAATTACTTACTTCGGTATAATGACTTCAGAGCTCTCAGGTGGAGAATGATCCCAGGGAAGGAATGAGCCAAATCAATGGCATGCCCAGAGTCAGCCCGTCATCTGCAGTTTTAAGAAGTGATGGTTGGAGTAAGGGGTGTTTGTGGTTACAGGAGAAATCAGGAGAGGGCAGCTCAAGTTGCCCATCCAAAGAGTGGGTATTTCTGCAGGAAGCGGAAAGATGGAGCAGAAGAAAATGCCATCCCTTTCTTTCTTTTTTTTTTTTTTTTGAAACGGAGTCTCGCTCTGTAGCCACGCTGGAGTGCAATGGCGTGATCTCGGCTCACTGCAACCTCCGCCTCCTGGGTTCAAGCGATTCTTCCGCCTCAGCCTCCAGAGTAGCTGGGACCACAGGTGTGTGCCACCACGTCTGGCTAATTTTTGTATTTTTAGTAGAGACGGTGTTTCAGCATGTTGGCCAGGATGATCTTGATCTCCTGACCTCATGATCCGCCCGCCTCGGCCTCCCAAAGTGCTGGAATTATAGGCATGAGCCACCGCACCTGGCCACCATCCCTTTCTTACCGGTGAGGCTTCTCCTCCCCCACCAAGCTCATCCATCAGGGTTGACACTGCTCTTGTTTGTGTCTTCACTTAGGAGAGCCTGCTAGAACAGTAGCAGATGAGTCACCTGTCACTAAGAGTAGGTGTTCTTAGCACTGAGGAAAAAGGAGTGTGGCAGTGAATTCCTGCTGCAGTTTGCCATATGATTGAATGACCATTACTTAGTGCCCCTGGTTTTAGGTGCTCCATGTGTAAGTTTGTGCAGAAGAACAGCAGCGTCCTTGGGCAACCAAGCTGGGTTCTGCTCTCAGCAAACTGAAGCAAGCCCAGGCCAGGCCAAGGAAAGATGGCTGTGGACCTGCCTTCTGTTTTATGCAGCTGAGTTTGAGGCAGTTCAACTGCCCCAGAGTTAAACAGTCCACCATACATAATAGAGGTCTTCATAATGAAAATAAATACCTCTCCACCAAGAGAGGAGGAAAAAAAAGATGTGCACAGTGTGATGCAGAAATACAGGGTCCTGAGGTCAAATGTGTTACAGGACGTAGTGTGCAGCTGTCAGGGCCTGTGGCCAGTCTCCAGCTCTGCTGGGGCTGTTCTCTGTGCTCTGACTGTAAGCCACAAGACCACATGGCTTCTGCTCCACACTGTGGAGTTTCTTGCATATCAGAAAATCTAGGACCTGGCATTCATGAGGAATATTTCTTGTATCCATCACAAATCGGGAGAACAGCCCAGAGTAGACATTAGGCATCTGTTGGTTTTTCCTTTTTTTTTTTTTTTCAGACAGTCTGGCTCTGTCACCCATGCTGGAGTGCAATGACACGATCTCTGCTCACCACAACCTCCACCTCCCAGGTTCAAGTGATTCTCCTGCCTCAGCCTCCCAAGTAGCTGGGAGTATAAGTGCGTGCCACCATACTCGGCTAATTTTGTGTGTGTGTGTGTGTATTTTTAGTAGAGACAGGGTTTCACCATGTTAGCTAGGATGGTCGCGATCTCCTGACCTCGTGATCCGCCTACCTGCCTCCCAAAGTCCTGGGATTACAGGCGTGAGGCACCGCGCCTGGCAGATCTTTCCTCTTCAACTACTTGTGGCCTCCAAACAACTAAGGTTCTTATCAGAGCTGTCACCCCTTCAAAGCATAGACAAACTGTCCTCTAAATATCTAAAACTTTCTTTAAAGGACTCAATTTTGTTTTCTGGGAAAAGTATGGTTTAATACAAACAAATTCCATGTGTAACTCAGCTTTATAAAATGGAAGGTCTGGCTTTATTGTGGAGGGCAGTGTTTTGGGGGGTACGTACATGAACCCCCATGTTCCTCCTGAGGGAACTTAGGGTCCACTGCACTGAGTCTCAACGATGGCTGCACATTGAAATCACGGATGCCCACTCCCACCCTAGAGGTTTTGAGTTCAGTGGCCTGGAGTGTGGCATGACCAGCAAGATTTTTGAAAATCTTTCCAGATGATTCTCCTGTGCTGCCAAGATTAAGAAGCACAAGTCTAGTGTAGTAGTTCTCCAACTGAGCTGCCAATCAGAATCACCAAAAGAAATGTTTAAAATACAGATTCCTAGGTCCCAGCCCACACCTACACAATCTTGGGAAACTTCGGAGAATGTGTATTTTTACAGCCTCACATGTATTTCTGATTATCAACTCAGGGGACCCTCCCTGTAGTGTCCTCACACACGACTGTGATCTTGAAGCATAATGCCTATAGCAGTTTTCATTTATTTATTCTCATAGACAAAGCTGTTTTTTACTGTTTCAAGTTTAATGGCCAAGTGTTTGTAATTGTGGCTTTTGTTTTTGTTTTTGTTTTGAGACAAGACCTTGTTCTGTTGCCCAGGCTAGAGTGCAGTGGTGCAATCTCAGCTCACTGCAACCTCCGCCTCCTGGGTTCAAGTGATTCTCATGCCTCAGCCTCCTGAATAACTGGGATTACAGACATAAGCCACTATGCCTGGCTAATTTTTGTATTTTTAGTAGAGATGAGCTTGCCATGTTGTCCAGGCTGGTCTTGAACTCCTGACCTCAAGATCCACCCACCTCAGCCTCCCCAAGTGCTGGGATGACAGGTGTGAGCCACCATGCCTGGCCTGTGATTGTTTGTAAAGAGAATTTGACACCTTTCTGAAGCCACCAACCAACCAGCAGCATTCCCCATTCTCTGCGCACTTTTCCTTTCTGCTTTCTTGGCTCATTGCTCCTCTGACCTTGTTCTCGGCCTTCTTAAGTTTCCTCCTTTAGTGTGGGGGATTTTCCTAGAACCCTGCAGCCAGACGTCCCCGCTTATCCACAGGCCGGTTTCTGAGGTCACCAGCATACCAAAATACGCACTTGAAAATTCCAGTAATAAACAATTCCTAAGTGTTAAGTTGGTGCTGTTCTGGGTAGCTTGATAAAATCTCACACCCTGCCCCGTTCCCACCGCCGACGTGAATCATCCGGTTCTCCAGCGCGTCGGCCTCGCAGGGGTCCCCGCCGGTGAGTCACCTAGGGGCCATCTTGGTGCTTAGATCCACTGCGCTGGGATGGAGTGCTTGTGTTCCAGTCACCTTTATTTTACTTAATGATGGTCCCAAAGCATTAGTGATGCTGGCATACTGTTAAAATTGTTGTATTTTATTATTAGCTATTATCATTAATCTCACACTGTGCCTAATGTATAAATCAAACTTCACCACAGGTATGTATATATAGGAAAAAAACATAGTATATATAAGATTTGGTACTATCCATGGTTTTGGATATGGAATCTATGCCCCATGGATAAGGGAGGAATACTGTACGAAATCTGGCGATAACTCTGCCATGATGCTTCTTTAGAGCCACAAAGGAAGCCCTCTGACATGCCTTGCTGCGGTCATTTCCTCTCAATTTCTTTCTTGTGGTCATTTCCTTTAAATTTCCTTGCTGTGGTCGTTTTCTTCCATCCAGCCCAGCCTGCACACCAGGCAGAGCCCCCTGTGGTGCACCATCAGCATGAGAGTGAGAGAGCTTGTAAATGCATGCGTTTTGTGGAAACATTATCTTCCACAGTGTCATTGAGGAAAGTGTGAAAGAAAACAAAACCCACCCTAAGGCATTACTCATGCCTGGATGTTCTTGGCTTGCATCAGCCTCCCTGGCTGGTCCCTTCACGCTCCCCAGTTAAGAGCTTTCTGTGAAGTTCTTTGTATATTTTCCCAAATATGTTTATGATGGGTTCATTTGATCATCTACACTGGAAACATTACAGATTGAGACTCAGACACTGCCTTATTGCTGCTTTTAATCATCCCACCCACCATCCCATGGGGTCACCAGAGCAAAATGGAAGCAAACTGTATTATTTGCGAAACTATAGCAGGGAAAAAGGTCCAAGTTTCTGGAACGTGACCTGATGAAAAACTAAGAGTGCATCAGATGTAGAGATAAAATGTCTCAATGTTGAAGGGACGCATTTATCTACGTAACGCTCAGATGTTTTTCTGATGGAAGCCTCTTCTTATTTATATTTTCAGAAAGGCCTAATTAACCTGTTCTAAGAAATTATCTCATACTGAACGAGTGATCTCTCTTCCCATTTCCCAATCCAAAGTAAACGCTGTGAAAGACCAGGAATGTAGTGGCTGTCAGCACACATCTGGGACTTGTAGCCTCCGTCCTGAAATCAGGGGATGCTGACAGGCTCACGCTGAGACACTGAACGAAGCCCTGGTTTTCCTTCTGTTGGAATTACATTACATGGAAAAATATTGTTCCTGCATACTCAAGAATAGGCTGGGTGTGGTAGCTCTTGCCTGTAATCCCAACACTTAGGGAGGCTGAGGCAGGCAGATCTGTTGAGCCCAAGAGTTTGAGACAAGCCTGGAAAACATGGTGAAACCTTGTCTCTACAGAAACTACAAAAATTAGCTGGGCAATGTGGCATGTGCCTGTAGTCCCAACAACCCAGGAGTCAGAGGTGAGAGGATGGCTTGAGCCTGGGAGGTCAAAGCTACAGGGAGCCGAGATTGGGCCACTGCACTCCAGCTTGGGTGACAGAGAGACACCCTGTTTAACAAAGAAAAGCTGAATTTAAAAAAAAAATTCATCGGGAAAAAAATGGTTTCTTAGCAGAAGAATACTAGCAAAACTCAAAATGAAAATGGAAATAAATACTCTGCTGCCAATCATGAAAAGACTGAAAATCTTGGAAGAATTCTCCTGGAATCCTCTGTCCATTTCCTTCATGTTCTCATAATTATAAAGGAAAAGGAAACGAACATTGATAAAGTTCTTGCTGAATAAGCGGGTGGGTTTTGTTTTTTTTTTTTTTTGAGACAGAGTCTCACTTTGTCACCCAGGCTGGGGTGCAGTGGTGTGATCTTGGCTCATGGCAACCTCTACCTCCTGGGTTCAAGTGATTCTCTGGCCTCAGCCTCCCGAGTAGCTGGGACTACAGGCACCAGCCACCACGCCCAGCTAATTTTTTTATTTTTAAGTAGAGATGGGGTTTCACCATATTGGCCAGGCAGGTCTTGAACTTTTGATCTTGTGATCCGCCCACCTCGACCTCCCAAAGCACTGAGATTACAGACGTGAACCACTGCGCCCAGCCCAAGAGAAGTGTTTTCTGCCTCACATTTGTTGAATGCATCTCATTTAGTCATCGCCTTAACCCTGCAGGATACATGTTATTATCTCCATTTTGTTTACTTTTTGCGGCAGGATCTTGCTGTGGTGCCCAGGCTGGAGTACGGTGGCACAATCTTAGCTCACTGCAGCCTCAACCTCCTGGGCTCAAGCAGTCCTCCCACTTCAGCCTCCCAAGTAGCTAGGACTACAAGCGTGCACCACCACGCCCACCTAGTTTTTTAATTTTTTGTAGACAGCCTCGGTTTGTTTCCCAGGCTGGTCTCAAATTCCTGGCCTCAAACCATCCTCCTGCCTCAGCCTCCCAAAATGCTGAGACTACCGGTGTAAGCCACCACGCTCAGCCAGCTTCCATTTTAAAATGAGGAAACCCAGGCTTGAGTTCAGTAATTGGCTGTGACTCAAAATCCTTCCGTCCCCACAAATAGGGACACTACTGTCAGATATGACATAGATCACTTCCTAGGAGCCAAGGGCAAAGGGCAGACCCCTCTTTGGGCAAAGCCAAATTCTTTAATACACAGTGAATATGGAAAAAAAGAGAGGAACTTAAGGCTTTGCCGCCAAGAGTTATGACATTCTGAAGAAAGACTGACACAATTAGGGGAGCAGCTGGATATAAGAGTGAAGTGGTAGGAAGGTATCACATACCAGGCTCTGGCCTCTGCTTAGAGAAATGGTGCAAAACCATTAGCAGAAATCTGGAACCAGAGTGCATGCTGATTTGAGAGGGGTGGGAAGGCTCCCTCACAAGTGACTGAGCTGAGACTCAAGTTCGGGAAGAAGAACATACCCGGTCATTTTCTTATGCTAGGCATTACAGTCTCTTTTCTTTCCTCTCAACAATCTTTTGAAAACATATTATCATCATTCACATATTCCAGATGAGGAAACTGAGGCTTACAGAGGTTAACTGCATCTTCCAAGTCCACAGTGCTAGTACAGAAAATGAGCTTTGTTGTAAACAGGGCACTAAGTTTTTGCATTTCCGTTTGTCCATTAAATATTTTATTGCCTATTTAGATTACAGTCATTGATGCCTACAGCAGCGTTATTTATCTTTCATTGGCAATTAGGGCCTTAAATTAAATTGTTAGTCATATTTTATGCTTTTATAATGTTGTAGAGATTCTAGTTAGGGCACAGTATTCTGAAAAGGAAAAGGATTGATTTAATTTATAATGAGTAATTGTATCTAAACAGTACTATGTGTTCTGCGTTCAAATAAACCAGAAAGCTTCTATTTATACCAAAGGAATAAACAGCAAACAACAGACATACTTAAATTGAAAACATGAGCGCATTTGAATTTTATTTTTGCATGTAGTTGTAATTGACCATTTGTTCTGCAAACAAGGCTTTGGTCCAGTTTAGGGGGAAAAAAAATCATTGCACTAGTATGGAGTATTTTCTAGAGGAAGACAATTTTAGAGACTTTGTAAACTTTCTGAACCGGTAAGAACTTGAAATGCCTCATGAAGGGAAGTGAGGCAGAGAACCTTTTAATGAGAGATTGTTCCATTCACTGTCTTTGCTGGAGCTGACTGGTGTATATCATGCAGGAAGTAACCTGGGAAAGAATTCAAGGGAGAAAAGTGTGGAGTTTTTTTGTTTTGTTCTATTTTATTTTATTTATTATAGTTTAAGTTCTGGGGTGCATGTGCAGAATGTGCAGGTTATTACATAGGTACACACGTGCCATGGTGGTTTGCTACATCCATCCCCCCGTCATCTACATTAGTTATTTCTCCTAATGTTATCCCTCCCCAATCCCCCCACCCCCTGCCATCCCTCCTCTAGCCACCCTCTCCCTGACAGGCCCCAGTGTATGATGTTCCACCCCCCGCCCCCGCCCCCCTGTGTCCATGTGTTCTCATTGTTCAACTCCCACTTATGAGTGAGAACATTTGGTATTTGGTTTTCTGTTCTTGTGTCAGTTTGCTGAGAATGATGGTTTCCAGCTTCATCCATGTCCCTGCAAAGGACATGAACTCATCCTTTTTTATGGCAGCATGGTATTCCATGGTGTATATGTGACATTTTCTTTATCCAGTCTATCATTGATGGGCATTTGGGTTGGTTCTAAGTCTTTAGTATTGTAAACAGTGCCAAAATAAACATATGTGTGCGTGTGTCTTTATAATTGAATGTTTTACAATCCTTTGGGTATATACCCAGGAATGGGATTGCTGGGTCAAATGTGGTTTTTTTATGCAGATGAAAATAGGACCAAAGTGAAGGAGGTAGAGAGGAGGGCCTTTCTTAGAAGATAATCGGAACAAACACGCCAGTATTTGTAGGTCTTGAGTACGCCAGGCCGTCATCTAACTTCTTCTTAGGTGTGAACTCACAGCAAGCCTGTGGGGTAGGAACTAGTATTATTCCCACTTTGGAGATGAGCAAACTGAGGCACAGAGAAATGACTTAGTTGGGCCCGGTTAGTACTTGGATCGAAGAAATTAATTTTAAAGTTTTTAAAATTAAAAACTTTCATCAGATATACACAGCTGGGGAGTGAGGGCACCAGGATTCCAACTCAGGTGGCCTAGATCCCGAGCCTGTGCTGTTAGCTGCAACAGTCATAGGAAGTAGTTTGACCTGGAAAACAGTTTATCATAAGAGGTAGTGTTTTTTTTAAGCACTACTGCCTGCCTGCATACTAGGCGCTGACTGCACTGTCCCATGCAATTCCCATAACAACCTCATGAAATAAGGCATATTACTATCTTCATTTTCTCTTTATTTTTTTAAGCCAAGTTTCACTCTTCTTGCCCAGGCTGGAGTGCAAAGAGTGATCATGGCTCACTGCAACCTCCACCTCCCGGGTTCAAGCGATTCTCCTGCCTCAGCCTCCCGAGTAGCTGGGATTACAGTTGCCGGCCACCATGCCTGGCAATTTTTTTTTTTTTGTGCATTTTTAGTAGAGATGGGGCTTTGCGATGTTGACCAGGCTGGTCTCGAACTCCTGACTTCAAGTGATCTGCCCACCTTAGCCTCCCAAAGTGCTGGGACTATAGGCATGAGCTATTGTGCCCAGCCATGCTATCTTAATATCTTTCCTTTCCTTTTTTTTTTTTTTTTTTGAGTTGGAGTTTCGCTCTTCTTGCCCAGACTGGAGTTCAGTGGCATGATATCAGCTCACCACAACCTCCGCCACCCAGGTTCAAGTGATTCTCCTGCCTCAGCCTCCCAAGTAGCTGGGATTACAGGCACACGCCACCACACCAGGCTAATTTTTTGTATTTTTAATAGAGACAGGGTTTCTCCATGTTGGTCAGGCTGGTCTCGAACCCCTGACCTCAGGTAATCTGCCTGCATTGGCCTCCCAAAGTGCTGGGATTACAGGCATGAGCCACCTCACCCAAACTATTTTCTTAAAGAGGAAATCAAAACTTAGAAAGTTGATTGAGCCAGTTGCTGTGCCTCATACCTGTAATTCCAACACTTTGGAAAGCCAAGGTGGCAAGGTCACTTAAGCCCAGGAGTTCGAGACCAGCCTAGACAGCATAGTGAAACCCCATTTGTCAAAAAAAAAAATTTTAAGTGTAGTTAGATATACCACCACAAGTCTGTAGTCCCAGCTACTCAGGAGGCTGACGCCGGAGGATCGCTTGAGCCCAGGAGATCAAGGTACGCTATGGTTGTGCTACTGCACTGCAGCCCAGGTGACAGAGTGAGACCCTGTGTCAAAAAAGAGAGAGAAAGTTGAAAGACTTATCTAAAGTCGCCAGTTACCAAATGCCAGTAGTCCGGTCTAACGTGACACTGAAGTCAACCATGCGCTTCTTGCTGTGGAGTCAGAACTGTCGTATCAAGTGTTTATGTCTCAAAATGCAAAGAGTGAGCAAGGCGTTTCTTCTCTTTAGTCTTTGACCAGTTGTTCGCTATAACCTCCCTTCCACTGCATGTCCAAGGAGTACTGCATAGACGAGTATTCCCATCTTTCCAGCCTCTAAATTTAAAAATAAATAGGCCAGGTGTGGTGACTCACACCTGTAATCCCAGCACTTTGGGAAGCTGAGGCCAGCGAATCACTTGAGGTCAGGAGTTTGAGACCATCCTGGCCAATATGGTGAAACCTGGTTTCTATAAAAAATACAAAAACTAGCCAGGCGTGGTGGCAGGTGCCTATAATCCCAGCTACTCAGGAGGCTGAGGCATGAGAATCACTTGAACCCAGGAGGCAGAGGTTGCAGTGAGCTAGGATGGCACCACTGCCCTCCAGCCTGGGCGACAGAGCAAGACTCCGTCTCATAAATAAATAAATAAATAAAAATAAAGGAATCTAGAACTACCCTCACACATCCTGCTGGATGCAGTCGATTTGACAGTGTGCCTCGTTCAGAGGGTGTCGCCTACATCCAGGGAGAGTGTACATTTTTTTATTGAACGAATACCTGATTAAGTTAATGACGCCAAGCAGAGGGAGGAGGAGCAGTTTGGCATCCCAATGCCGAAGGGTTTCTGGCAGCTCATTCAGTGTTCCTAATGTTCCGTTGGCTTTGTGCTGGGCGGCATGTGAGTCCCGGGAGAGGCTGCTTTAATTACTCAGCTTTTTTATTGGAAACAGCTGCAGGTAGCAAGTCTTCCCATTGTCCATCTTGCTGGTGAATGTAAACCCCTCGGAGCCATCTTGTGCTCCACTACACTGCAGTCTCACTCTGAAGTCAGTGGAGGTAGAAAGTAGGCTTCCCACTTGCTGGGCTTTTCAAAACGAACCATTCGTCTTTTGAGGGTCAGAACGCAGCCACCCATTCACCGAGTGTGAGTCATACCCCTAATTTTAAAACAAACGTTTATTCCAGGGAGAATTCTTGTCTTGGCTGATGTGTACAGCTGATCTCCATGTCCTTCCTACGCCTGATTTAGGCTGGTTTCAACAAAATTGTTGTCTTTGTAAATCCAGGCCTCTTCCAGTAAATCCAGAGACTGCCGAAGTGTTTCCTTGAGATTGAGTATAAGACAATGTGTAATTCGTTTTGGATAATTGGGTGTGAATGTTTAGAGGCCTTCCTATATGGCACACGTCTTTAACATCTCACATAAGGTATTATACTCGTACTTCCTGATACAGGAAATAACAGGTTAGTAATCTTACGTGAGAGAAAGTATGTTAGAGTTGGAATCTCTAGGGGCAGATTCTTTGCAGATGCACATTATTTTATGTCCCTCTGTCATGAGTTCAGTTTTTTATCATCACATCCAAAAGCTAGAAAATGATCCAGAAATCCTTTGCCTTTTAATAACCAGCTTGTAAGGAACACAAACTGCAAGAGATCGATACAGGGTAAGAACAGGAGCCAACAGAGGACAGCCCAAGGGGTTGTGAACTTCAGTCTATAAGCAGCATTGGAGTTTACAGTCTAATGAGGAAGACACGTGAGAACAAGGATTGCAGCAGCCCGAAGTGGCTTTGCTGAGATTTTAGGAATGATTGCCTAAGGAAATAGCAGTTAGGGGACCCACTGTATTAGTCAGGGTTCTCTAGACAGACAGGACTAGTAGGATAGATACAGGTATGAGGGGGAGTTTATTAAGGAGTATTGACTCACACGATCACAAGGTGAAGTCCCACAGTAGGCTGTCTGTAAGCTGAGAAGCAGGGAAGCCAGTCTGAGTCCCCAAACCTCAAAAGTAGGGAAGCCAACAGTGCAGCCCTCAGCCTGTGGCCAAAGGCCCGAGATCCTAGCCAACTGCTGATGTAGATCCAAGAATCCAAAAGCCGAAGAACTTCAAGTGAGCTGTTCAAGGGCAGGAAGCATCCAGCATGGGAGAAAGATGATGGCGGAAAGACTGAACCAGTCTAGTCCTTCTGCCTTCTCCTGCCTGCTTTCATTCTAGCCTGGCTGGCAGCTCATTAGGTTGTGCTCACCCAGATTGAGGGTGGGTCTTCCTCTCCCAGTCCATGACCCAAATGTTAATCTCTGGCCACGCCCTCACAGACACACCCAAGAATAATACTTTGCATCCTTCAATCCAATCAAGTTGACGCCCAATATCATCACATCCACCATAATGAAGGCAAGCAGGGGTGGCTGGTGTTAGCGTAATTGGGGCCTCGGAGGATAGTCAAGGAAGCGATTACTGAGTGGTGAGTAGGTGAGAATGTTGGAGCAGGGTGCTAAGGAGGCACAGAGAGGCAAAGAGTATGGGGTTAGAGTGGGGAGAGCCTTGAGGAGAGACCTGAAAGATGGGTGAGGCCAGTGCTTCTTGAAGTGTGGTTCCTGGACCAGCAGTATTAGCAGCATCTGGGAACTCCAGGTAAATGTGATGCCTACGCTCAAATATAAGAACCACTGCATTAGAAAACAGGTGACCGTGCATTGCGGAGGAGTGGTGGCTGGTGTGGAAAGTGCTCTAACAGAGCAGAGGGAACACATACCCAGAAGCCTGTAGCAGGCGTATTTGAGACTTGATCAGGACACAGACACCCACACCCACTGATTATGAATTGCATGTGGCTGCTCTCAGCCTGCAGAGGCAGAGCTGAGTAGTTGCCACAGAGGTGTATGGCCTGCAGAGCCACACATTTTTACGAGGTGGTCCATCACCTGATTCAGAGGGTGGAACTGACATAACCTGGTGACAGAATCGGGGAGAAGGGGCATACAGGGATATCAGCCAGCTTTCAGTCTTCAGTGAGCAATGACATGATAGAGCAATGATGATCAATGAAGACAGTGCTGCTCTTTTTATGGCTCACAGTCCCTTTTGCGGATGTGAGAAAGGGTGTAAGGTTTAAGGGCTGAAAGGTGCCCTGACATCCAGTCCTGGAACACAGGCTAATGCCAGCAGGTATCTCAGAAAGCCTTGTAGCTCCAAGCAGATGAGGGGGGCCTGTGTGCTTTCAAAATAGTTATGCAGTTTGTTCATAAACTTGTAAGATCATGACATACTTATTTTTAAAATTTTTGCCTGGTAAAATACATGTAATATGAAATTTACCATCTTATTCATGTTTATATGTACAGTTAAGTGGCACATGCTTGGTCACCCATCACCACCATCTCTCTCCAGAATGTTTCCATCATACCAAAGGAAAATTCTGGACCCATTAAACAACTCCCATCGCCCCCTCCTCCCAGCTGGGCTAACCCCTGTTCTCCTCTCCGTCTCTCTGAATTTGACTCTTCTAGATTCCTCATAGAAGGGGAAGGAATCATATGATATTGTTCTTTTGTGTCTGGCTTCTTTCATGTAGCATAATGTTTTCAGATGTATTAATGTCATAGCATTGTATCAGAATTCCATTCCTTTGTAAGGAGAGGGGGATGGATAACATCCCGTCATATGGATATACCACATTTTTAAAGTTTATTCATCTGTTGATGATCATTGGGTTGCTGACACCTTTTGGCTAGTGTGCATATGCTGCTATGAACACGGGTGTGGAATATCTAAGTCCCTGCTTTCAATGCTTCGCAATAGATACCCAGACATGGAACTGCTGAGTCATATGGTAATTCTATATTTATCATTTTCAGGGACTGCCAAAATGTTTTCTATGCAGCTGCATCATTTTACGTTCCCACCAACAATGCACATAGGTTCTAGTTTCCCCATCTCCACCAACTTGCTATTTTCCATTTTTGTTTTTGTTTTTCAAATAAAATGTCCATCTTAATGAGTATGAAGTGGTATCTCATTGTGGACATATCATATAATTTTAAGTATGGTTAAAGGAGGTCGGAACACGATTTTTATGTTGGCAAGAGTGGGGGAAAGGATTGGCTGCTGTAGTTAAAATCACTGGGACAGGCCGGGCACAATGGCTTACACCTGTAATCCTAGCACTTTGGGAAGCCAAGGTGGGTAGATCACCTGAGGTCAGGAGTTTGAGACCAGCCTGGCCAACATGGCAAAAACCCATCTCTGCTAAAAATAAAAAAAAAAAAAAAAAAAAAAGAAAGGAAAGAAAAGAAAAATTAGCCCGGTGTGGTAAGCCCAACTACCTCTTGAACCCAGGAGATGGAGGTTGCAGTGAGCTGAGACTGCACCATTGCACAAGCCTGGGTGACAAGAATGAAACTCTGTCTCAAAAAATAGTAACAGCAACTGAGACATAGTTCCAAGGACAGATGGAGTTAGGGGCTTAAAGATCTTCTATACCAGAGGTTCTCACCTCTGGCTGCACATTAGAATTCCCTGGTGTGTTTCCCAAAATGCCAATGGTGGTCCCAATCTCCAGGGATTTATTCAGTTGGTCTGAGGTAGAGCTGGACATTGGTGGTGGTTTTAAAAGCTCCCTAGGTGAAGATGTGCCGTCAGCATTGATTTCATATTCTGCAGGAGAGAGAATATGGCCCCACTACTTAGGCTGCCAGGGTCCTGGTCTCTGAGTCAGAGCTGCTGCCATTGATACACCGTTGTTCAGCATGACTTCAAACACAGCGAAGCCAGTAGTGTCCCAGGTACATGTGCATCCTCCTGTTTTCTGCAGGAAGTATGTCCTCAAAGCTCTGGAGAGCCAAGTGCGGAAGCTGCCACCTCCATTTGGTCTGTTGGGTTGTTCAGTATTCAGTGACTGTGGTAGATTTCTAGTAAGTCAGTTTCACTCAGCAGGTTGAGGATATTAAGATACCAGAAGTTAGCTGATGTGTTTCCCCAATGGGGAGCTCCAACGCTTTGAACTCTGTACCCCAAAAATTGATCCACTCAGTGCTTCTTACGTGTGTGTCATTAGGTAGATTTCCACAGGGAGGCTTTCTCTGCAGCCCCTGGCCCTGATTACATTACACTGGGTAGTATATATTCCTGTTCCCTTCTGTACCACCCATCTGTCTGTTCCCTGACCACAGTTTTGGGGTACACCAATTTAGATTAATCTGATTATTGTTTCACAAGGCATTCTTATCCCTGAATGTTGATGGATTTTATTTAAGTGTTGTTATATTTTATTACTTGGTCCATTTAAGCATATAACCATCACTAGCTATAAGAAGGTGACTAACGACAATGTTCGAGAGAACAGTTCTTGCAACACAAATTGCAAGCTGAGGGAGTTTCCCAGACCACCCTCCATTTTGATAATTCAGTAGAAAGACTCCCAGAACTCACTGAAAGCTGTTATATTCATGGTTACAGTTTATTACAGGGAAAGGATGCATGGTAAAAGGGATATAGGGGAGGTCTGGAGGAGTCCAGACGTGGGGCTTCTGTTACCCTCTCCCCATGGAGTAATGAATGGCATTATCTCCTCCCAGCCATAATGTATGACAGTACACGTGGAGAATCACCAGCCTGGGAAGCGCATGTGAGCCTCAGTGTCCAGAGTTTTTATGGGAGCTCAGTTGCTACTGTCCTGATGGCTGACCTCTAGTCCCTAGGCCCTCTTGGAGTCCAGGCAAATATCATTCATTATTAGCTCCTCTGAGGTTGGAATGTGTAACTCATGGCCCAAAGCCCCCATCATAAGTCACATTGTTACTCTATCGAGTGGCCAGTCTACCGAGGCAAATAAACATACTTCTATGAGGTAGAACATTCCAGAAGGGTAGAGATCATCACCCTACAGGTGAGGCAAAGGCCAGACTTCAGTTTGAGTGAGGTTAAATTCTTCACTATACACTAGTGAACCCACTACACAACCTAAGAACTACAGCCCATGTTTCTGTATTGGGATTTGTGTGTGTGTTGTTTCTGCCTTTTTTTTTTTTTTTTTAACCATGTAATCTTAGGCAAGTGACTTACACTCTGAGCTTCAGTGTCCTTGTCTTTGAAATGAGGTGATTGTATGCTGGTTGTTATTTACATGTAAAGCAGTGTCGTAGCCTGCACAAAGTAAGCATCGTGACTTGTCCAGCCTGCTGTGCCTTAGGGAGCCTGGGTCCCAGAATATCTTGGGATCTTTGCAGTCAAGAGCATGGCTGAATTGTGTCTCAGTGACTGAAACCATAGAAGGGAAGCCAATGTGTGACACCTGGAGGAACAGCTGGTTAGTTTATGAATTATCTGGAGGCTCTGGCTTTCCTTTCATTCGGCCACACCAAGGACAATGACTAGTTTAAGACCCGCCCGGAGTACCTCAGTTCCCACAAGACCTTTTTCTGACGTGATGGAGAGTTGTATGATCTCTGTTGTACACTTGGGCTGTCTAATGTCCTGGAAACCCAGCGCCCTGGTGGGCTGGCAGGATCCAGCCCAGGCCTCCTGGAGCGGTGGCTGGCGCTTTGCATTGTGTTGTGTGGCGAAGCTTGTGAGAGTGTGTGCGGGTAGACGGCTGGCAGCTTTCCCTGTGGGATGTGGAAGGAGGATTCTGCATTTCCCCACCGTGCATCTTGGGAATTACTCATCCAAAAAGTATTGTGGAAAAGCAGGCAGAGTGCAACACGGAGGCATAGCACTTAACCCTTCCTTGGAAATGCCACCCTTGAGTGAGTGTCCAGGCTTTCTATTTATTCTGCATGTGTGTCAAATTGCCTTCCTTCTGGTTGGTGTGTATGGGGGTCTGTGCATTGGGCACTTACAAATATTACCTCATTTCTCAAGTGAAGAAAAAAAAATGAGTTCTCAAACACCCATCTCTTCCTCTTTTGGTATCACAGATGTGAGGAAAAAACAGATGTTTGAAAGAATTGATAGTTTGGAGGTGTGGTATTGATGACATCATGGCCAGGAGAGAGGAGCGACAGATAAGTGTGGGTGATCACTGAGAATTCATGAGCAAGTGTTCATTGAATTAGAACTACGACGGCGACCATGTACTGTGTGCATTATACCGGGGACTGTGCACATTCATTCCTTCCCATTTTACAGGCAGAGATTACACATTTACACATTGCTGAAATGAAAATTTTGCCTACTGGGGCACATGTATAATTTTGAGTAAAATTAAAATTATGTGTGTGTGTGTGTGTGTGTGTGTGTGTGTGTGTGTGTGTGTGTGTGTGTGTGTATTTTGAGACAGACTCTCACTCTGTCACCAGGCTGGAGTGCAGTGATGCAATCTCAGCTCACTGCAACATCCGCCTCCCAGGTTCAAGTGATTCTCCCGCCTCAGCCTCCCCAGTAGCTGGGACTACAGGTGCGCACCACCACATCCAGATAATTTTTGTATTTTTAGTAGAGATGGGGTTTCACCATGTTGGCCAGGATGATCTCAATCTCTTGACCTCATGATCCACCCACATCAGCGTCCCACAATACTGGGTTTACAGGCATAAGCCACCACGCCTGTCCAAAATTATATTTTTAAAAATGGATAACATAGGCAGTTTGGGGTAAAGCCAAGGTTTGAACCTGTGCTCTGCCTTACATCATAGTCTACTCTAACTACATTTCTGTGTGTCCTTAGTAGCAGTTGTAGTAATACTATTGATCCGTCATTGTTAGTAATAATAATATTCATGTATTATCTTGATATTCTAAATAGGATCATGTATGTGAATGCTTCATGTATTCTGTAGTGAGATCTGTCACAGTGGGGGTAAGAAACATTCAAGTAAGAGTCAAAGTGGCAGGTTCTCATCCTCCTGACCCCAGTTCTAACTGTGTTACCTTGGCCAGTACTTTTCACCTTCTCTCATCAGTCCCCAGAATAAGATAATGAAGAGAGCCAACTTCCTCTTGATTTGAAACAAGTTAGTCTGAACTGGGATGAGAACCACTAACTCCAGGCAGTATGGCCAAGCGCCTGTGTAGCTGTTCCTAGCCCTCAACCAGAGTGGTGGATAAAGAGAAACGTGGGTGCCCTGGGTAGCTAATCTGGCATGCACTACACTTTAGAACAAAAACGTATTTGCTTATGTATTGAATCAGGAAAGGTCTTGACAGAAAGGCATTTCCAGCTTTTCTTAAAAACTCCAACTCAACCTCTGTCAGACAATTCATTTGGGACCAGCTTGGATCCAGATGGTTATTTTCCATCTTGAGCCTTTCCAGGAATTCCGGTACGGGCAGGCTGCCAGCAACACTGGCCACACAGCCACGGCAGCGAGTTTCCCACGTGAGCTGGCTTCGAGGGATGGCCCAGCCCAGCTGTGGCCTCGCCTCTCCTCCTTCCTCATCCAGACCCATCCTCCAGCACTCACCGGCATGAGCCATGAGCTGCAGGGGGACTCCAGCCACACGGCCGATCTCCTGATGTTTCCAGGGGTGGCAGAGCTCACTAACTTCACCCCCACGACTCTGATCTGTTCGCTAGGAATAGCAATGGCAGAAGCCAGGAATCTAAGAATTGATGAAGCCCAGCCCTCTGTGATGTGGACAGGCGGCAGCCAATCACTGAGACCTGCTTAGGTATAAGGGAGAGGGCAATTTAGCCACGTGCCGAGCAGACGAGGTCAGCAGAATGGCAGCCAGTGGAGCTGTGCATCTTCAGGAGTTCTTTCCAGCCTCCCCTTCAAGGTCCTTAAGCAGAGAACGACTCCACACTGGACACAGAGCTACCCAAGCCAGCGAGCACCAAATGAGACTATTATTTGGGGTGGATTTAAATTATTTAATCATTGCTTTAAGTATAGTGGTATTCATTGCCAAAAAAAAAAAAATCTATAGATGCGTAGGGCCAAGAAAACACTATTATTCGTGAAGCTGATCACGTGAGTAGTGGGACCACTTTTCTCCTGCCTTTCCTGACCCTCTGTAATCCCAGCTGGCAGCGGTGGTGGCACATTCCACCCCCACCGCCACCACCAGCAAAGTCTTGCCTCAAAGAAAAGGAAAATGTGGCACATGCTGCTGGCTGCCACCGACTCAGGGGAGCCTGTGCCAGGATGCAGGATTGAACTCGCTTCTTGTAACACTAGAGGGAGAGAGCTTGTTTAGAAAGCATGTTACTGCTCCCAGTTCTTCATGTCCGACCTGTGCAAGAGGCTCCTTCTGCAGTCTCAGCTCTCCTGCGGCCTGGATCACAATTGAGTGCGTGGTCTTGAACTTGGTTGCTGGGCCTGAGGGCCCCTGCTTGCTTGCCTGGGAAATACTCAGCCTCTTCCTTACTGAACATCTCACCAGCTGCAGTCCTTGTTTAGTCTGGACGTTGTGCGGAGGTCCCCTAGACATCTTTTCCCCTACTTAATGCATTCTGTCCCTTTTCGCCATGAAAAATAAATAGGCATATTTACTATGAGGCTGCCATTGCCCTAGCACGTCCCAGGATGTGAGTGTAACCTGCCATCATGGTTGGGTAGACCGGGAAAGGGATTTTCAGCACTGATTCTACTTCTGACTATGTGGCTTTGGGAAAGCCTCAGTGTCCTCATCTGGAAAATGGAGATCATAATACACACTTCACAAATTAGTTGTGAGGAGTAAATGAGATGTTTAAGTAAGGTTCTTGGCATGTATAATAATAAATGATCAATAAATGGAAGATAGTTGGATGAGTTTATTAGGGTTACCGTAATAAATTACAAAAAAATATGGTGGCTTAAAACAGAAAAGTTGGCCGGGCGCAGTGGCTCACGCCTGTAATCCCAGCACTTTGGGAGGCCGAGGTGGGCGGATCACCTGAGGTCAGGAGTTCAAGACCAGCCTGACCAACATGGAGAAACCCTGTCTCTACTAAAAATACAAAATTAGCTGGGCGTGGTGGTGCATGCCTCTAATCCTGGCTACTTGGGAGGTGGAGGTTGCGGTGAGCCGAGATCATACCATTGCACTCCAGCCTGGGTGACAAGAGCAAGACTCCATCTCAAAGAAATAACGGTATTCTCTCACATATCTGGAGGCTTGAAGTCTAAAATTCAGGTGCTGGTGAGGGCACGCTCCCTTCAAAGGCTCCAGGGGAGAATCTCCCCTTGCTTCTTCCTGCTTCTAACAGCTTCAGGTGGTCCTTGGCTTGGGGCTGTGTCATCCAGGCTCTCTGCCTCTGCCTGCCTCCATAGGGCCTTCACCTCTGTACAGCTCACATCTTTCTCTGCCTTTCTCTTACAAGGACGTATGTGTTTGAATTGAGGGTCCACCTGGACCATCTAGCATGACCTCATTCCCACATCTGTAAGTACATCTTCAAACCCCCTTTTGCCAAATAAAGCCATTCCCAGGTTCTGAGTGGGCAGAACATTTGGGGATCTGCCATTCAACCCACTGTCCTTGCTTATGCATGATAAAAATGAAGATATACAAATGTATCTATTTTTTATGTCCTCAGGCCCTTGTGTGGACTTCTTCTAGCTTGGATCACGAGTTTTCATTTCTTGCTTTTTCTCTTCTCACTCACCACACTTCTGTGAAGAGCAAGATCCCATGCCCCAGGGGTGCAGAGCCGCGAAGGGAAACCCGAGTGTGTGGGGGTGAGGCTCTCACACGGTACCTTCTGCAAAGTTGGGCCAGGTCCTCGCTCGCGTCTCTGGTGGTTTCTGGCCTGGATGTCCCTAGACAGGGTCTTCCTCCCCTTCAGGAGCCTCCTCATTTTGGACCAAGAAGCCTACTCCATGAAGCTCCTGGCTGGGCAGACATGGAAGAGAAGGGCAATAGTCAGTTTCCACTGAGAACACAGCAAGAAACTGAGAGTAGGCCAGGATTACAAGCCAGCCACCTTGACGCAGAGTGTAATCACAGTCTCAGATATTCCTAAAGGGAAGAAAATGTAGAGTAAGTAGCTCGAACACCCAACCAGGGCAGGGACCCCTGCCCCATTTCCCTGAGTATCCACCCTGACCCTTGGGGTGACCCAGGGATCCCGGGCTCGTAAGGCAGCCTGGTCCATTATTAGCAGTTCTCATTGCTTCCTAATGCTGCACTTTTTTCCTGTCCTTCCTCAGGCCACTCATTCTCAGTCATCTCAGCTGTTACTCACCTGCCTCGCCTCCAGACCTCCTGCCGAACTGATCGCTCCCCCCAGACATGTCCCATCCTTGCCACGTGCCTTATAGCAAGACTTCAACTGTGGCTTCACCCACGCCATCTATGGTTGCAGTATTTATCCCCTTATTCTGAACATTTGTTTTCGTTCTCTGTTTTTGAGACAGGGTCTTGCTTTGTGACCCAGGCTGGGGTGCGGTGGAGCAATCATGGCTCACTGCAGCCTCCACCTCCTGGGCTCAGGCAATCCTCCTTCCTTGGCCTCCTGGGTGGCTAGGACCACAGATGCAAACCACCATGCCTAGCTAATTTTTTAATTTTTTGTAGAGACAGGGTCTCCATATGTTGTCCAGGCTGGCCTCGAGCTCCTGGGCTCCCAAAGTGCTGGGATTACAGGTGTGAGCCATTGCACCCAGGCTGAACATTATATTTTTTTTAATGAAGCTTATAACTACTACAACTTTTTAACAACCCTACCAAACGGTTGGTTCACATTGAGTGTGCAGTCACACAAAAACTTCTGAGCTCTTGCACTGAAACCATTAGTAAGCCAGATCTCTTCAACCCTGCTACTAGGCTAATTGAGCTGTTGAAACCAAGGACAGGCATTTACATTTATTCTTATTGATCTTAATTTCCCTGGTTCTGTACCATCACTTCCAGCTTCTGAAGATATATTTGAATCTTACTCGCAACGTATATCGCTTCCAGCCTTCTGTTACTTCAGAATATGATAACCAAAACACTTTATTAGTGTTGAATAGAACAGAACTAAAAATAGAGTTCTGGCATGCCATTTGCTTCACGCTGACATTGATCAATCGAGGTCCCCATTGTACATACTAGAAACGAAATGAGTGTTTGATGAATGAATGTGTGATCCACTTTGGGGGAGTGCCTGTTCAGTCCACCAGAAAGGCATCTGAGTAGAGCTATCATCCAACCCACCTTTCTCCATTCTGGGTGCTCCAGGCCTTTAATTTTGGACATGTTGTAATGTTTAGCCAAATGAAGCACACTACACAGGCTGCCAGTTTAGTGATATAATAAAATTGGAAGGAGATCGGTGAGTCAGGACTTTGAGAATCTTTGCCGTGCCCAAGTAACCGCTGCCTTCACGCCCAGGTATTCCGCGGTCCTCAGTGTTCGCATGCAGAGTTTTTCCAATCCTGGCACAAGCTTGTCAGCCTGCTCTTCCTCCTCTTTAAAGCTGAAACTGTGTCCTGTGTGTCCACAGACGTATACGTCATGGATTCACTCAAACTGAGAAACACAGGATTGGGGGTGTAGGCAAAGCCGCCCATTGTCTTGCCCTAGGTTTGAGATGTATTTTTAGGACTTTCTGTATCAAATTCTAAGACTGTCTTCCACTGGGAGCAGTTGGCTGTTATTCACTGGACTTGCAGCCAGTGGGCATATATTCCCCATATCCCTAGCACAGAAGCGTCTCATTTTCCCATCACTTCTCAGGCAGTCTGAATTCATGGTAATAGCAAAAAATTTCTTGGAATGAAATTATAGCAAAGATATAAGTGTGGTGCTTCCTTTGTTAAATTTCATTTTTCTTCCTGGGAATCATTGAGTTGTGTATAAAATTTATGATAATAGCCTTTTTAAAGTATGTTTCTCTGCAGTTGTTTAAAGAACCGGAAGGAAAGCGGCATTTGTTATTTAGAGCTGTATTGGGTTTAGATGACCCCAGAGGAACCAGCGGAGCATCACTTATATATTAGCTGTTTATCTTTGAGGCTCCATCGACTCTGTGTTTTCATGCAGCATCCAGTTTGGTTTTCCGGTGCCCACCCCATCAGGAAGAGGCTAGAGGTATTTAATTTGCTTAAGAATTTAGCAGCAGAAAATTTAACCTGAGAGGTACCAGGGTTCCTCAAACCTTACCGTGCGTGTGAATCATCTGGATATCTTGTTAAAATACAGGTCTGGGTGGGGCCTGAGATTCTGCATTTCCAGCACACTTGCCAAGGATATTGATGTCACGGGTCGGAGGACGACACTTCGACTAGCGAGGCCTTATACTACTGGGCTAAATTTAGAAACGATGATAGAGAGACAGAGAATGTAGCTATAAAGCGGCTTAAGATGAATGTATTCAGAAGGGTGATTATCGGGCAAACCATAGGTAGCAAACCCTAAGTACATTTGTCTTGATTCATCTATTAACTCCCCTTCCAATTTCCCTTTTCCAGTGTAAGGTTTAAACAGTGCGATCTGCACGTGTGGCTTTCTGGTAATTGGCATTGACATAATTGTGCAGAGCCCCATGTTTGCAAGAAATCTTTTTGCGGTGGTAGATGCTTCCAGAGTTAAACTCCTCAGGGACCCCTGGGAGGGCGATTCAGGACACAGAGGCCTGTTGTCTACAACTAGAGACTCTAAGAGCAGAAACCCCCCTCTCCTTTTTCTATTTTCTTCTTTCTTTTCTTTTTCCTTCTTCCTTATTTTCCTACTTTACTTTTCCACCTTCGTAAGTTACTTCTCTGTTCTTTAGTCCCATAAATCATCACCCAACAGACCAGGAATGTGGTACCATCCTGGGGCGCCCTCTGGTGGTTCAATGAAAATACAGCAAGACCCAATCTCTACTCTGGTTTCCCCATATTAGTACTAAAAGCTTACAGGTTCCAGAGAAGGGACACATTCCTCAGCGTTGGAGAGCCTCGTCTGCCCCGTGCAATAGTCCTAAATGGAGGAGGAGGATGGGTGGAAATTTTTATCACTTTGGCCCCGGCCCCAGGTCCCTGCAGCTTCTATCTTAATCATTATGTCCTTGATTTCTCATTGGCAGTCTCTGGAAAAGACGCTGTTTACCAATGGATAACTTTTCAGAAGAATAAATTTGGATTTGTGTGTTAAGGCCAATATGTCTTAGCAGTCATTAGCAGAAGACCAGTGAGTCTTCAGGACCGATAAGCAGACGTCTCTCAAATAAACAGCATAATTAAACCTCAGTGCTACTGAGAACCAAGTCAGCATTTTTTTTTTCAAGTTTACGAAAGCTGGCTTCTTAAAGAAGTACCTTCAGAGGAGTTTTCTAGTTTTGTGTATTGTGCTTTCAATTGTGCTGGCAGTGTTACATTCGCATTGCTAATAGACCTATTCCTGAATGTGTTTGACATTTTACTTGGCTTTGAAAGGACTTTTATGCCGCTGCTTTTTCTTCCCTGGTGGTGCCTGGGGCTAATTAACCTATTCCCTTTCTGGCTGGGCCTACTATATGCAAATATTCTCATTTTGCATTCTGACATATCACTCTTGCATAAATATCCCTCGTGAAACCCTGTGGGGTTTTATTGGATCAGTGCTACAGGAGGACCAGCAGGGGGCGCATGGACCAGTTGTCTCTGAGTGGGTCTCACACAGGAGTTTTCCTGGCTGGTTGGTACAGAAATGCAGGAGCGTTTGGCATTCCCTTTCTTAAGAGTGAGTGTTGAAATTTAAAGAGAAAAGTTTATTATTAGTACTTTCCAGGCAGCCAAAAGGGGCAACTTTTTTGATGCTTTTGTAGTGTAATTTTATTCTGTCATTATAATTGATTGGCAAGTATTAGGTGTAAATCACGTGCTGTGCTTTTTACAAGGGAAAGCTGTACAAAACACAATTATTTGGGCGTTACAAAAACCCTACGTTGGTGGAGTGCAGTGGCTTACACCTGTAATCCCAGCACTTTGGGAGGCCAAGGCTGGTGGATCATCTGAGGTCAGGAGTTCAGGACCAGCCTGGCCTACACAGTGAAACCTCATCTCTACTAAAAATGCAAAAATTAGCCAGGCGTGGTGGCAGGTGCCCATAATCCCAACTAGAAGGCCGAAGCAGGAGAATCGCTTGAACCTGGGAGGCGGAGATTGCAGTGAGCTGAGAGTCTGGGTGTCAGAGTAAGACCCCGTCTCAAAAAAAAAAGACAAAAACCCTAGGTTGAGAGAGTAAACAAGTGACATTACTCCTTCAATACTTCATTTCTTCAGCGTGAGTGTTTTAGGGTTTTTTACTTTATTTTTCACTTCCAGTCTTTAAGCACTTCTCTTGTCATATGAGAAATTCTGTTCTTACTGAAATATCCTTTGATATTGAGACACCCAGTCTCTTAAATCTCCACCTTCCTAGATATCTGACCAAAATTATTAAGGATTGGGAACTTTGTATTGTATCATCTGTGATTTCATTGTGATGTTCATTGATGATATTGGAATAAAACCAACAAGGGCCATCAAATAAATGCTGCCCCCAAGCTGGGCCCAGTGGCTAACGCCTGTAATCCCAGCACTGGGAGGCCAAGATGGGTGGATTACTTGAGGCTAGGGGTTCAAGACCAGCCTGGCCAACATGGCAAAAGCCTGTCTCTACAAAAAATACAAAAATTAGCCGGGTGTGGTGTTGTGCACCTGTAGTCCAGCTGCTTGGGAGGCTGAGGTGGGAGGATCACTTGAGCCCAGGAGGCACAGATTGCAGTGACCCGAGATCATGCCATGGTGCTCCAGCCTGAGTGACAGAGCAAGACCTGTCTCCAAAGAAAGAAAGAAAAAAGTCATTGCCCCTTCCAAAATTACAAATTTAGGGGGGCGGAGGAGAGAAAGGGGGTTGTGTTTCAGTAGGGATCTCGCCGTTGCTTCAGCATGAATAAGGATTGAATGCGGAAGGCTGCTACTTTATTGTGTTTGTTTTAAAATCAGATCATTGGCTAGACACAGTGGCTCATGCCTATAATCCTAGCACTTTGGGAGGCCAAGGAAGGAGGCTTTCTTGAGGCCAAGAGTGCAAGACCAGCCTGGTTAACATAGCAAGACCCCATCTCTCCAAAGAAAGAAAGAAAATCATATCATTGAAAAGAGGGTCTGGATGTGAGCTACCAAAACCCAAGGGCATGGAATTCCCAAAACCCAATCCCACAGCTCTCAGGATCACAGCACATGGCACTGTGTCCACCTACTGCCGCCACCTGTGGAATCACTCGCATCTGCTGCTTGCTAGCCTGGTTCTTGCCTCTTGTCAGTTGGGCAGTGGGGTGCCCACACAGCAGCAGTAACTCAGACTTCAGTGGTTAGGAGGAGACTGAGCTACTTGTCCATGAGAACTGACCCCAGGATCACTGTTTGTATGTTCAGGTTTGAACACACCAATCTGATTTGTCCGAAAGGGGTGTCGTCTCTAGTGTTAATGGCAAGTTGTTCCTTTCCAAGGAGAAAGGGAGGGGATGGTGTGAAGGGAAACTTCAAAGACACCTTAGAGAGGCAGAAAGAGACAGACACACCAAGCATATAACTCAAGAAAACTTTCAGGCCGGTTGCGGCGGCTCGCTCCTGTAATCCCAGCACTCTGGGAGGCCGAGGCGAGCGGATCATGAGGTCGGGAGTCCGAGACCATCTTGGTGAACATGGTGAAGCCCCATCTCTATTAAATACAAAAACAAGCCGGGCATGGTGGTGTGTGCCTGTAGTCCTAGCTACTCGGGAGGCTGAGGCAGGAGAATCGCTTGAACCCGGGAGGTGGAGGTTGCAGTGAGCTGAGATCGTGCCACTGCACTCCAGCCTGGTGACAGAGCGAGACTCCATCTCAAAAAGAAAAAATGAAAAATAAAACCTTCAGTGTAGGAGCCCTATTTTTGTATGGCATTTTGGTTTTATAACCATAATCAAATTTGGTTTTTAACTGTCTCACTCTGTTATCAAATGAGTGGCCGTACTAGGAATTCTTTTGGACCTTGCAGAGAACAGGATTATTTTTGGCAGCCTCTGCTGAGTTGGCGTGTGTGTGTGTGTGCACGCATGTGCGTGTGCGTGTGTGTGTGTGTGTGTGTATTACAGGAGAGGGAATTGTAGGTCCAGTATGGACCCAGAGCTAAGGGGAATCTTGAAGAGTAGTGGCTCTGGCAGGTGAGGATTGAGAAATAAAGTGCAAGGACTGCTCTGCACTTTCTCTGCTGACCTGCTTTTTCTCAATGCCTGGCTCTGAGGGCAGGGCCCAGCTAGTGTCCTGCTCACCAGGGGCTTCATTTTATTTTCAAACCAGGTAAAGGAGAGGTGAGGAATGGAACCGGCATTTCTGAAAAGGAAATTTAAGAACTGCATCATCTACCCTCTAAGAAGAAAAGGCAAAAAAAAAAAAAAAAAAAGAAAGAAAGAAAGGAGAGAGGCTATTGAGAACACTTTAGGGAAGTTGTTAACTGCATTAAGAAGTATATGTGGGCTGGGCATGGTGGCTCACGCCTGTACCCCCAGCACTTTGGGAGGCCAAGGTGGGCGGCTCACCTGAGGTCGGGGGTTTGAGACCAGCCTGACCAATTCTGTACTAAAAGTACAGAATTAGCTGGGCGTGGTAGCACATGCCTGTCTGTAATCCCAGCTACTCGGGAGGCCGAGGCAGGAGAATCGCTTGAACCCGGGAAGCGGAGGTTGCAGTGAGCTGGAGGTTGCAATGGGCCGAGATTGCGCCACTGCGCTCCAGCCTGGGCGGCAAGAGCGAAACTTTGTCTCAAAAAAGAAAAAAGAAAAACAAAGCAGTATGTGTTAGAGGGTTCACTTGGCCAGTGTCTCCATAATCTTCCTTCGGGCGTGCAGCCGCCATGGCCAGCGTTTTAGCAGCTTCAGTGCTCAGGCTGCCCTCGGGGTTGGGAGATCACACTGAGTCCAGGGCCTAGTCTTAGTCTTGCCAAGGGTGTTCTTTCCCCAGTGCTGACGTTCTGCTGTCCTTTCCCTCCTTCCCTTTCTCCTCTCTTTCCTTTTCCCTTGTCACTGCCCTCTTCCCCCTTGCAGCATCCAGAGCGGCGGCTGGCGGATTGCACCCACGGGGAGATGATTCCTCATGAAGAGCCTGGATCCCCTACAGAAATCAAATGTGACTTTCCGTTTATCAGACTAAAACCAGAGTCAGCCAGACAGTGAAACAGTCACCGTGGAGGGGGGACGGCGAAAAATGAAATCCAACCAAGAGCGGAGCAACGAATGCCTGCCTCCCAAGAAGCGCGAAATCCCCGCCACCAGCCGGTCCAGCGAGGAGAAGGCCCCCGCCCTGCCCAGCGACAACCACCGGGTGGAGGGCACAGCATGGCTGCCGGGCAACCCTGGTGGCCGGGGCCACGGGGGCGGGAGGCACGGGCCGGCCGGGACCTCGGCGGAGCTTGGTTTACAACAGGGAATAGGTTTACACAAAGCATTGTCCACGGGGCTGGACTACTCCCCGCCCAGCGCGCCCAGGTCTGTCCCCGTGGCCACCACGCTGCCCGCCGCGTACGCCACCCCACAGCCAGGGACCCCGGTGTCTCCCGTGCAGTACGCTCACCTGCCGCACACCTTCCAGTTCATTGGGTCCTCCCAGTACAGCGGGACCTACGCCAGCTTCATCCCGTCACAGCTGATCCCCCCAAACGCCAACCCCGTCACCAGTGCGGTGGCCTCGGCCGCAGGGGCCACCACGCCATCCCAGCGCTCGCAGCTGGAGGCCTATTCCACCCTGTTGGCCAACATGGGCAGTCTGAGCCAGGCGCCGGGACACAAGGCTGAGCAGCCGCCGCCGCAGCCGCCGCCGCCGCAGCAGCACCTCAGCAGGGCTCCGGGGCTCGTCACCCCGGGGTCCCCCCCACCCGCCCCGCAGAACCAGTACGTCCACATCTCCGGTTCTCCGCAGAGCACCGGCCGCACCGCCTCTCCTCCAGCCATCCCCGTCCACCTCCACCCCCATCAGACGATGATCCCACACACGCTCACCCTGGGGCCCCCCTCCCAGGTCGTCATGCAATACGCCGACTCCGGCAGCCACTTTGTCCCTCGGGAGGCCACCAAGAAAGCCGAGAGCAGCCGGCTGCAGCAGGCCATCCAGGCCAAGGAGGTCCTGAACGGTGAGATGGAGAAGGGCCGGCGCTACGGGGCCCCGTCCTCGGCCGACCTGGGCCTGGGCAAGGCGGGTGGCAAGTCGGTCCCCCACCCGTACGAGTCCAGGCACGTGGTGGTCCACCCGAGCCCCTCCGACTACAGCAGTCGCGACCCCTCGGGGGTCCGGGCCTCTGTCATGGTCCTGCCCAACAGCAGCGCGCCCGCGGCCGACCTGGATGTGCAGCACGCCCCTCATCGCGAGGCCTCCCCCTCCACCCTCAACGACAAAAGCGGCCTGCACCTAGGCAAGCCGGGCCACCGCTCCTACGCGCTGTCACCCCACACGGTCATTCAGACCACACACAGTGCTTCAGAGCCACTCCCGGTGGGACTGCCAGCCACGGCCTTCTACGCGGGGACTCAGCCCCCTGTCATCGGCTACCTGAGCGGCCAGCAGCAAGCGATCACCTACGCCGGCAGCCTGCCGCAGCACCTGGTGATCCCCGGCACACAACCCCTGCTCATCCCGGTCGGCAGCACTGACATGGAAGCGTCGGGGGCAGCCCCGGCCATCGTCACGTCGTCCCCCCAGTTTGCTGCAGTGCCTCACACGTTCGTCACCACCGCCCTTCCCAAGAGCGAGAACTTCAACCCGGAGGCCCTGGTCACCCAGGCCGCCTACCCGGCCATGGTGCAGGCTCAGATCCACCTGCCCGTGGTGCAGTCCGTGGCCTCCCCCGCGGCGGCTCCCCCGACGCTGCCTCCCTACTTCATGAAAGGCTCCATCATCCAGTTGGCCAACGGGGAGCTGAAGAAGGTGGAAGACTTAAAAACAGAAGATTTCATCCAGAGCGCAGAGATAAGCAGCGACCTGAAGATCGACTCCAGCACGGTGGAGAGGATCGAAGACAGCCACAGTCCGGGCGTGGCCGTGATACAGTTCGCCGTCGGGGAGCACCGAGCCCAGGTAACGTTGGCCCGGGTGGCGCAGGACTCAGGGTCCTCAGTGACACCTAGGGCTTAGACGCAGCCTTTCCCCACTGCGTCCTCTAGAAAAAGCAAGCCCCACTTCCCCGGGGCCTCTGCTGTGTGTAATGAATGAACCTCCACGCGGGGAGAGAAGTGCTAGTTAAGGAGCCCTTGAGACAATTCAGAAACTCACCACTCTAGTTATTTTTTTAATTCTGTGGTTGGGATGAGAAACCCTGATTAGGAAAGGCTGCTGGACTTCAGGTCTTTCTAGCGGTCATTCTGCACTTTTTCTTACCAGGAAAAGACAAAAGATGCCTTTGGAATGAGGGCGTTAGATGCCGAAGGAATCACATCCCATGACAGCATCCATGTTTTAAAATAGGTCTTATTAGCTGGGTACAGTGGCGTATGCCTTTGGTCCCAGCTACTCCAGAGGCTGAGGCAGGAAGATCACTTGAGCCCAGGAGTTCGAGGCTATAGTGAGCTATGGCTGAACCTGTGAATATCACTGCACTTAAGCCTGGGGAACATAGCAAGACCCCGTCTCTAACATATATATAATGTCTTATTATTTAGGTATGATAAGGCCGACGGATCAGGAGACAACTCTCTTTGAAGGGATACTTTGTTATATTCTCTGATCCCAAGACAGGATCAGGAGGCAGAGGGAGTGAGGGGAAGCATGGCAAGCAACAGCCTGTATTGTGGTTTTGTGGGGGGCAGGGTAAGCAGGGTTAAGATTGGCTAGAGTGGATAATTCCAGTGTGCTCTGGGCGTAGGGCTTGTCCCTGGTTGTCTGGTGGCTGGTGCTGGGGTGAGCAGTACAGGTGGAAAGGCCGGGTGTGGTGGCTCACACCTGTAATCCCAGTACTGTAAGAGGGTGAGGCGGGTGGATCACCAGAGGTCAGGAGTTTGAGACCAGCCTGATCACCATGGTGAAATCCCATCTCTACTAAAAATACAAAAATTAGCCAGGTGTGGTGGCATGCGCCTGTAGTCCCAGCTACTCGAGAGACTGAGGCAGGAGAATTGCTTGAATGTGGGAGGCAGAGATTGCAGTGAGCCGAGATCGGGCCACTGCACTCCAGCCGGGGCAACAGAGACTCCATGTAAAAAAAGAAAAGAGAGACGGGTAGAAGGCAGCCCTGAGTGTGATGGGCCAATAGAGGAGGCGCTTGGGGTGGGCGCTGGACTGGTTGGTTGGTTTGCATGTGAAAGTCGGGCTCCCTGGTGAGTTCCTTGAAATCTCTAGGAATTAGCTCATCCTAGGAGAGACTATACCTCTGGGGTCCGCAAGACCCTAAAATATCAAAGCATCAGAAAATAAAAGCATGGTTAATACAGTCTGAGAAGTCAGGGCTGTCCCAGGTCACCTGCTGGGCTTGGGGTAAGTCAGCTGTAGCCAAGATGAGTCATGGGAGAAACTGGACGTGTGGTTAACTCTCTTAATTTCCACAGGCTCCTTCCGTCCACCCTTTTCAGGGTTCACCCTTTTTCCAGGTTCTTAGGTCGACTCCATGCATTTATTCCACAGTCCATTTCTGTCACTGTCCAAGTTGCTGGGCATCCAGCAGGTTCGGCCTGCAGCTGAGAGCGCCTCCTGGCAGTGGAGGCCACTCTCTACCAGTGTTTCCATCTAGGATTTGAAAATACTCAAATGGGACAGAGCCTCCTTCCAGCCCAAGTTGAAAATAGTCATGAAATAGCTGCTATTTGGCACGTTCAGATAAAATAAAACAAGCAAAAAGATAAACTAGTTAGTGGTTTGAATTGCTTTGGGCATTTTTTTTTTTTGAGACAGTGTTTTTCTGTCACCTAGGCTGAAATGCAGTGGCTCAATCATAGCTCACTGCAGCCTTGACCTCCTAGGCTCCAGCGATCCTCCCACCCCAGCCTCCTTAGTAGCTGGGACCACACGTGCGTACCACCATGCCCAGCTAATTTAAAAAGAAAAAAAACATTTTAGTAGAGATGGGGTCTTGCTATGTTGCCCACGCTGGTCTCAAACTACTGGGCTCAAGCAGTCCTTCTGCCTTGGCCTGCGAAAGCCCCAAGATTATAGAGACAAGTCCCCGTGCCTGGCTTTTCTGAACACTGTTTAAAAGGCCAAGTGAGGAAAAGACCAGATTATTTTTCCAGAACTGCTCGTGAATGACTGGATGTGGGGTTTGCAACAAGCCAGGGCACTATATTGCCGAGAGCTGTTAGCCCCGAGTACTTTTGTAATTGTGAGATGTCACTGTAGGTTTGCAATCCTTGGAAGGGCCCAAGAAGGATTTCCCCAAAGATCTGATTTTTTAAAAAATTGACCGGGTGCGGTGGCTCACGCCTATAATACTAGCACTTTAAGAGGCCAAGGCGGGCAAATCAGGAGATCAGCAGATCGAGACCATGCTGGCCAACATGGTGAAATCTCTACTAAAAATACAAAAATTAGCTGGGTGTGGTGGTGCAGCCTGTCATTCCAGCTACTTGGGAGGCTAAGGCAGGAGAATCGCTTGAACCCAGGAGGCAGAGGTTGCAGTGAGCCAAGACTGCACCACCGCACTCTAGCCTGGCAACAGAGCGAGACTCCGTCTCAAAAAAAATAAATAAATAAGGATTTTTAAAAAATGGCATAAATAGAGCTCACTACCCCTCTGTAGCTGCCGTTCACTTCCTGCATGAATTAGGGGTGAGTACTAGGAGAAAGAAAATGAACTGCCTTGAGCAAAGTTGACTCTTCACAGACTCCAGGTATAACATGGAAAATAAACCCATCAGTGAAGAGTCATTGCCGTGATACTTAGAATCCTTAAAACATTTTTGCGAACAGAGGCAGGTGTGAAAAGAGGTTTTGTTTAGAAATGGTTGCTTGCCGGCCAGCATCTCCATCAGCTTGAGATTGAAGGCAGTCACTTCAGCTGTGGGCTGCACCTCCTAGTCCTGGCAGCCTCTGCAGAGTGCAGGCTCCAAGAGCCCTAAAGCCCTTTTCTTCTTCTCCTCCTTCTTCTTCTCCTTCTTCCTTTTTTTTTTTTTTTTTTTTTTTTTTTTAGACAGAGTCTCACTGTGTAACCCAGGCTGGAGTACAGGGGCGCGATATTGGCTCACTGCAACCTATGCCACTTGGGTTCAAGTGATTATACTGCCACAGCCTCCCAACTAGCTGGACTAAAGGAAAGCACCA